>JAWPHD010017528.1:0-44170 GCA_037043455.1 Cyrtodaria siliqua | reverse complement strand
GCTGACTGAACTATGACTATATGGACATACATGTGAATGTTGAGAGAGCTGACTGAACTATGACTATATGAACATACATGTGAATGTTGAGTGAGAATACTGAACTATGACTGTATGTACATGCATGTGAATGTTGAGTGAGAATACTGAACTACGACTATATGGACATACATGTGAATGATGGGTGAGCTGACTGAACTATGACTATATGGACATACATGTGAATGTTGAGAGAGCTGACTGAACTATGACTATATGGACATACATGTGAATGTTGAGAGAGCTGACTGAACTATGACTATATGGACATACATGTGAATGTTGAGAGAGCTGACTGAACTATGACTATATGAACATACATGTGAATGTTGAGTGAGAATACTGAACTATGACTGTATGGACATACATGTTAATGTTGAGAGAGCTGACTGAACTATGACTATATGGACATACATGTGAATTGAATTGATTGAATTGGGGTTTTAAGGCGCACCAACACATTACAGGTTATATGGTGCCTAACAGGCATGAACATGCCAGGCTCATCTTCCATGTACATCGAGATAAAATATGGAAAATGGGCCTAGAACCTTCTCACCCTGAACTGCAGAGTTGCTGCAAATTCTATCGTAAAAACTCCATTTACGCTGGAGCCACGTTTATTGTTTTTCTGCCACTGCTCTTAGTGATGTGAGCGAGATGGCACCTGAAACAATGCAGGGGTCATAATGAAGACCTTTAATGAGCATGAACAAAAAATGACAAAATGAATATGAATGGGGGGGGGGTGGAGGTGTCCTACCCCTCTGCATGTGACAGTGTGTTTGCAGTGGTTGTATACTACCCCGGCAACCACAGGGGGTCATACATGTGAATGTTCGTTGAGCTGACTGAACTATGACTATATATGGACATACATGTGAATGTTGAGACAGCTGACTGAACTCTGACTATATGAACATACATGTGGATGTTGGGTGAGATGACTGAACTATGACTATATGAACATACATGTGAATGTTGAGTGAGCAGACTGAACTATGACTATATGGACATACATGTGAATGTTGGGTGAGCTGACTGAACTATAGACACATGTGAATGTTGAGACAGCTGACTGAACTAGGACTATATGGACATACATGTGAATGTTGAGTGAGCTGACTGAACTATGACTATATGGACATACACGTGAATGTTGAGAGAGCTGACTGAACTATGACTATATGGACATACATGTGGATGTTCAGTGAGCTGACTGAACTAGGACTTTATGAACATACATGTGAATATTGAGTGAGCTGACTGAACTATGACTATATGAACATACATGTGAATGTTGAGTGAGCAGACTGAACTATGACTATATGGACATACATGTGAATGTTGAGTGAGTTGACTGAACTATGACTATATGGACATACATGTGAATGTTGAGTGAGCTGACTGAACTATGACTATATATGGACATACATGTGAATGTTGAGTGAGCTGACTGAACTATGGACATACATGTGGATGTTGAGTGAGCTGACTGAACTATGACTGTATGGACATACATGTGAATGTTGAGTGAGCTGACTGAACTATGACTATATGAACATACATGTGAATGTTGAGAAAGCTGACTGAACTATGACTATATGGACATACATGTGGATGTTGGGTGAGATGACTGAACTATGACTATATGGACATACATATGAATGTTGAGTGAGCTGACTGAACTATGACTATATGAACATACATGTGAATGTTCGGTGATCTGACTGAACTATGACTATATATGGACATACATGTGAATGTTGAGAGAGCTGACTGAACTATGACTATATGAACATACATGTGGATGTAGAGTGAGCTGACTTAACTATGACTATATGAACATACATGTGAATGTTGGGTGAGCTGACTGAACTATGGACATACATGTGAATGTTGAGTGAGCTGACTGAACTATGACTATAAAGACATACATGTGAATGTTGAGTGAGCAGACTGAACTATGACTATATGGACATACATGTGAATGTTGGGTGAGCTGACTGAACTATGGACATACATATGAATGTTGAGAGAGCTGACTGAACTACGACTATATGGACATACATGTGGATGTTGGATGAGCTGACTGAACTACGACTATTTGGACATGCATGTGGATGTTGAGTGAGAATACTGAACTACGACTATATGGACATACATGTGGATGTTGGGTGAGCTGACTGAACTATGACTATATGGACATACATGTGGATGTTGAGTGAGAATACTGAACTATGACTATATGGACATACATATGAATGTAGGGTGAGCTGACTGAACTATGACTATATGGACATACATGTGGATGTTGAGTGAGAATACTGAACTATGACTATATGGACATACATGTGAAAGTTGAGAGAGCAGACTGAACTATGACTATATGGACATACACGTGGATGTTGAGTGAGCTGACTGAACTATGACTATATGGACATACATGTGAATGTTAAGAGAGCAGACTGAACTATGACTATATGGACATACATGTGAATGTTGAGAGAGCTGACTGAACTATGACTATATGAACATACATGTTAATGTTGAGAGAGCTGACTGAACTATGACTATATGGACATACATGTGAATGTTGAGAGAGCTGACTGAACTATGACTATATGAACATACATGTGAATGTTGAGTGAGAATACTGAACTATGACTGTATGGACATGCATGTGGATGTTGAGTGAGAATACTGAACTACGACTATATGGACATACATGTGAATGTTGGGTGAGCTGACTGAACTATGACTATATGGACATACATGTGAATATTGAGAGAGCAGACTGAACTATGACTATATGGACAAACAGGTGAATGTTGAGAGAGCTGACTGAACTATGACTATATGGACATACATGTGAATGTTGAGAGAGCTGACTGAACTATGACTATATGAACATACATGTGAATGTTGAGTGAGAATACTGAACTATGACTGTATGGACATACATGTGAATGTTGAGAGAGCTGACTGAACTATGACTATATGGACATACATGTGAATTGAATTGATTGAATTGGGGTTTTAAGGCGCACCAACACATTACAGGTTATATGGTGCCTAACAGGCATGAACATGCCAGGCTCATCTTCCATGTACATCGAGATAAAATATGGAAAATGGGCCTAGAACCTTCTCACCCTGAACTGCAGAGTTGCTGCAAATTCTATTGTAAAAACTCCATTTACGCTGGAGCCACGTTTATTGTTTTTCTGCCACTGCTCTTAGTGATGTGAGCGAGATGGCACCTGAAACAATGCAGGGGTCATGATGAAGACCTTTAATGAGCATGAACAAAAAATGACAAAATGAATATGAATGGGGGCGTCCTACCCCTCTGCATGTGACAGTGTGTTTGCAGTGGTTGTATTCTACCCCGGCAACCACAGGGGGTCATACATGTGAATGTTCGTTGAGCTGACTGAACTATGACTATATATGGACATACATGTGAATGTTGAGACAGCTGACTGAACTATGACTATATGAACATACATGTGGATGTTGGGTGAGATGACTGAACTATGACTATATGAACATACATGTGAATGTTGAGTGAGCAGACTGAACTATGACTATATGAACATACATGTGAATGTTGAGACAGCTGACTGAACTATGACTATATGAACATACATGTGAATGTTGGGTGAGATGACTGAACTATGACTATATGAACATACATGTGAATGTTGAGACAGCTGACTGAACTATGACTATATGGACATACATGTGGATGTTGGGTGAGATGACTGAACTAGGACTATATGAACATACATGTGAATGTTGAGTGAGCAGACTGAACTATAGACATACATGTGAATGTTGAGTGAGCAGACTGAACTATGACTATATGGACATACATGTGAATGTTGGGTGAGCTGACTGAACTATAGACATACATGTGAATGTTGAGACAGCTGACTGAACTAGGACTATATGGACATACATGTGAATGTTGAGTGAGCTGACTGAACTATGACTATATGGACATACACGTGAATGTTGAGAGAGCTGACTGAACTATGACTATATGGACATACATGTGGATGTTCAGTGAGCTGACTGAACTAGGACTTTATGAACAAACATGTGAATATTGAGTGAGCTGACTGAACTATGACTATATGAACATACATGTGAATGTTGAGTGAGCAGACTGAACTATGACTATATGGACATACATGTGAATGTTGAGTGAGCTGACTGAACTATGACTATATGGACATACATGTGAATGTTGAGTGAGCTGACTGAACTATGACTATATATGGACATACATGTGAATGTTGAGTGAGCTGACTGAACTATGGACATACATGTGGATGTTGAGTGAGCTGACTGAACTATGACTGTATGGACATACATGTGAATGTTGAGTGAGCTGACTGAACTATGACTATATGAACATACATGTGAATGTTGAGAGAGCTGACTGAACTATGACTATATGGACATACATGTGGATGTTGGGTGAGCTGACTGAACTATGTCTATATGGACATACATATGAATGTTGAGTGAGCTGACTGAACTATGACTATATGAACATACATGTGAATGTTCGGTGATCTGACTGAACTATGACTATATATGGACATACATGTGAATGTTGAGAGAGCTGACTGAACTATGACTATATGAACATACATGTGGATGTAGGGTGAGCTGACTTAACTATGACTATATGAACATACATGTGAATGTTGGGTGAGCTGACTGAACTATGGACATACATGTGAATGTTGAGTGAGCTGACTGAACTATGACTATATAGACATACATGTGAATGTTGAGTGAGCAGACTGAACTATGACTATATGGACATACATGTGAATGTTGGGTGAGCTGACTGAACTATGGACATACATGTGAATGTTGAGAGAGCTGACTGAACTATGACTATATGAACATACATGTGAATGTTGAGTGAGCAGACTGAACTATGACTATATGGACATACATGTGAATGTTGGGTGAGCTGACTGAACTATGGACATACATGTGAATGTTGAGACAGCTGACTGAACTATGACTATATGGACATACATGTGAATGTTGAGAGAGCAGACTGAACTATGACTATATGGACATACATGTGAATGTTGAGAGAGCTGACTGAACTATGACTATATGGACATACATGTGAATGTTGAGAGAGCTGACTGAACTATGACTATATGAACATACATGTGAATGTTGAGTGAGAATACTGAACTATGACTGTATGGACATACATGTGAATGTTGAGAGAGCAGACTGAACTATGACTATATGGACATACATGTGAATTGAATTGATTGAATTGGGGTTTTAAGGCGCACCAACGCATTACAGGTTATATGGTGCCTAACAGGCATGAACATGCCAGGCTCATCTTCCATGTACATCGAGATAAAATATGGAAAATGGGCCTAGAACCTTCTCACCCTGAACTGCAGAGTTGCTGCAAATTCTATCGTAAAAACTCCATTTACGCTGGAGCCACGTTTATTGTTTTTCTGCCACTGCTCTTAGTGATGTGAGCGAGATGGCACCTGAAACAATGCAGGGGTCATGATGAAGACCTTTAATGAGCATGAACAAAAAATGACAAAATGAATATGAATGGGGGCGTCCTACCCCTCTGCCTGTGACAGTGTGTTTGCAGTGGTTGTATTCTACCCCGGCAACCACAGGGGGTCATACATGTGAATGTTCGTTGAGCTGACTGAACTATGACTATATGAACATACATGTGGATGTTGGGTGAGATGACTGAACTATGACTATATGAACATACATGTGAATGTTGAGTGAGCAGACTGAACTATGACTATATGGACATACATGTGAATGTTGGGTGAGCTGACTGAACTATAGACATACATGTGAATGTTGAGACAGCTGACTGAACTAGGACTATATGGACATACATGTGAATGTTGAGTGAGCTGACTGAACTATGACTATATGGACATACACGTGAATGTTCAGTGTAAATACTGAACCATGACTATATGGACATACATGTGATTGTTGAGAGAGCTGACTGAACCTTGACTATATGGACATATATGTGGATGTTGGGTGAGCTGACTGAACTATGGACATACATGGGGATGTTGAGTGAGCTGACTGAACTATGACTATATAGATATACATGTGAATGTTGAGTGAGATGACTGAACTAGGACTATATGGACATACATGTGAATGTTAGGTGAGCTGACTGAACTATGGACATACATGTGGATGTTGGGCGAGCTGACTGAACTATGACAGTATGGACATACATGTGGATGTTGAGAGAGCTGACTGAACTATGACTATATAGACATACATGTGAATGTTTGGTGAGCTGACTGAACTATGACTATATATGGACATACATGTGAATGTTGGGTAAGCTGACTGAACTCTGGACATACATGTGGATGTTGAGTGAGCTGAATGAACTATGACTATATAGACATACATGTGAATGTTGAGTGAGCTGACTGAACTACGACTATATGGACATACATCTGAATGTTGGGTGAGCTGACTGAACTATGGACATACATGTGAATGTTGAGTGAGCTGACTGACCTATGACTATATAGACATACATGTGAATGTTGAGTGAGCTGACTGAACTACGACTATATGGACATACATGTGATGCCGAGTGATAATACTGAACTATGACTATATGGATATACATGTGAATGTTGAGACAGCTGACTGAACTAGGACTATGTGGACATACATGTGAATGTTGAGACAGCTGACTGAACTAGGACTATATGGACATACATGTGAATGCCGAGTGATAATACTGAACTATGACTTTATGGATATACATGTGAATGTTGAGAGAGCTGACTAAACTAGGACAATATGAACATACATGTGAATGCCGAGTGATAATACTGAACTGTGACTATATGGATATACATGTGAATGTTAAGGGAGCTGACTGAACTATGACTGTATGGACATACATGTGAATGTTGAATGAGAATACTGAACTATGACTATGTGGACACATATGTGAATGTTGAGTGAGTTGATGGAAATTTGACTATATGGACATACAAGTGAATGTTGAATGAGAATACTGAACTATGACTATATGAACATACATGTGAATGCCGAGTGATAATACTGAACTATGACTGTATGGACATACATGTGAATGTTGAGTGTGTTGACTGAACTACGACTATATGGACATACATGTGGATGTTGAGTGAGCTGACTGAACTATGACTATATAGACATACATGTGAATGTTGAGTGAGCTGACTGAACTATGACTATATGGACATACATGTGAATGTTGAGTGAGCTGACTGAACTATGACTATATATGGACATACATGTGAATGTTGAGTGAGCTGACTGAACTATGGACATACATGTGGATGTTGAGTGAGCTGACTGAACTATGACTGTATGGACATACATGTGAATGTTCAGTGTAAATACTGAACCATGACTATATGGACATACATGTGAATGTTGAGAGAGCTGTCTGAACTATGACTATATGGACATACATGTGGATGTTGAGTGAGCTGACTGAACTATGACTATATCGACATACATGTGAATGTTGAGTGAGCTGACTGAACTATGACTATATATGGACATACATGTGGATGTTGAGAGAGCTGACTAAACTATGACTATATGGACATACATGTGGATGTTGAGAGAGCTGACTGAACCAGGACTATATGGATATACATGTGGATGTTGGGTGAGCTGACTGAACTACGACTATATGGACATACATGTGAATGTTGAGTGAGCTGACTGAACTATGACTATATGGACATACATGTAAATGTTGAAAGAGCTGACTGAACTATGACTATATGGACATACATGTGAATGTTGAGTGAGCTGACTGAACTATGACTATATGGACATACATGTGAATGTTGAAAGAGCTGACTGAACTACGACTATATGGACATACATGTAAATGTTGAGTGAGCTGACTGAACTATGACAATATGGACATACATGTGAATGTTGAGAGAGCTGACTAGCTATGACTAGATGGACATACATGTGGATGTTGAGAGAGCTGACTGAACTAGGACTATATGGACTTACATGTGAATGTTGAGTGAGCTGACTGAACTAGGACTATATGGACATACATGTGAATGTTGAGAGAGCTGACTAAACTATGACTAGATGAATATACATGTGGATGTTGGGTGAGCTGACTGAACTACGACTATATGGACATACATGTGAATGTTGAGTGAGCTGACTGAACTATGACTATATGGACATACATGTGAATGCCGAGTGATAATACTGAACTATGACTAGATGGACATACATGTGAATATTGAGTGAGCCGACTGAATTATGACTATGTGGACACACATGTGAATGTTGAGCTGATGGAACTTTGACTAGATGTATATGGACATACAAGTGAATGTTGAGTGAGCTGACTGAACTAGGACTATATGGACATACATGTGAATGTTGAGTGAGCTGACTGAACTATGACTATGTGGACACACATGTGAATGTTGAGCTGATGGAACTTTGACTAGATGTATATGGACATACAAGTGAATGTTGAGTGAGCTGACTGAACTAGGACTATATGGACATACATGTGAATTTTGAGTGAGCTAACTGAACTATGCGAGCTGACTGAACTACGACTATATGGACAAACATGTGAATGTTCAGTGTAAATACTGAACCATGACTATATGGACATACATGTGAATGTTGAGAGAGCTGTCTGAACTATGACTATATGGACATACATGTGGATGTTGAGTGAGCTGACTGAACTATGACTATATCGACATACATGTGAATGTTGAGTGAGCTGACTGAACTATGACTATATATGGACATACATGTGGATGTTGAGAGAGCTGACTAAACTATGACTATATGGACATACATGTGGATGTTGAGAGAGCTGACTGAACCAGGACTATATGGATATACATGTGGATGTTGGGTGAGCTGACTGAACTACGACTATATGGACATACATGTGAATGTTGAGTGAGCTGACTGAACTATGACTATATGGACATACATGTAAATGTTGAAAGAGCTGACTGAACTATGACTATATGGACATACATGTGAATGTTGAGTGAGCTGACTGAACTATGACTATATGGACATACATGTGAATGTTGAAAGAGCTGACTGAACTACGACTATATGGACATACATGTAAATGTTGAGTGAGCTGACTGAACTATGACAATATGGACATACATGTGAATGTTGAGAGAGCTGACTAGCTATGACTAGATGGACATACATGTGGATGTTGAGAGAGCTGACTGAACTAGGACTATATGGACTTACATGTGAATGTTGAGTGAGCTGACTGAACTATGACTATATGGACATACATGTGAATGTTGAGAGAGCTGACTAAACTATGACTAGATGAATATACATGTGGATGTTGGGTGAGCTGACTGAACTACGACTATATGGACATACATGTGAATGTTGAGTGAGCTGACTGAACTATGACTATATGGACATACATGTGAATGTTGAGAGAGAATACAGAACTATGACTATATGGACATACATGTGAATGTTGAGTGAATGAATTGAATTGAATTGGGGTTTTAAGGCGCACCAACACATGAAAAGGTTATATGGCACCTAAAAGGCATGAACATGCCAGGCTCATCTTCCATGTACATCGAGATAAAATATGGAAAATGGGCCTAGAACCTTCTCACCCTGAACTGCAGAGTTGCTGCAAATTCTATCGTAGAAACTCCATTTACGCTGGAGCCACGTTATTGTTTTTCTGCCACTGCTCTTTTGATGCGAGCGAGATAGCACCTGAAACAATGCCGGGATCATGATGAAGACCTTTAATGAACATGAACAAAAAATGATAAAATGAACATGAATTTGGGGGGATTCTACCCCTCCAAAGGGATCTGCAGTGGCCGTATTCTTTGCCCCGTGACCAAACGGGGGCCCCGGCAACCACCCCGGGCTGTTGAGCGAGCTGACTGAACTAAGACTATATGGATATACATGTGAATTTTGAGTGAGCTGACTGAACTACGACTATATGGACATACATGTGGATGTTGAGAGAGCTGACTGAACTAGGACTATATGGACATACATGTGGATGTTGAGAGAGCTGACTGAACTACGACTATACGGACATACATGTGAATGTTGAATGAGCTGACTGAACTACGACTATATGGACATACATGTGGATGTTGAGAGAGCTGACTGAACTACGACTATATGGACATACATGTGAATGTTGAGAGAGCTGACTGAACTATGACTATGGACATACATGTGAATGTTGAGAGCTGACTGAACTATGACTATATGGACATACATGTGAATGTTGAATGAGAATACTGAACTATGACTATATGAACATACATGTGAATGCCGAGTGATAATACTGAACTATGACTGTATGGACATATATGGGAATGTTGAGTGAGCTGACTGAACTATGACTATGTGGACACACATGTGAATGTTGAGCTGATGAAACTTTGACTAGATGTATATGGACATACATGTGGATGTTGAGAGAGCTGACTGAACTAGGACTATATGGACATACATGTGGATGTTGAGAGAGCTGACTGAACTACGACTATACGGACATACATGTGAATGTTGAATGAGCTGACTGAACTACGACTATATGGACATACATGTGGATGTTGAGAGAGCTGACTGAACTACGACTATATGGACATACATGTGAATGTTGAGAGAGCTGACTGAACTATGACTATGGACATACATGTGCATGTTGAGAGCTGACTGAACTATGACTATATGGACATACATGTGAATGTTGAATGAGAATACTGAACTATGACTATATGAACATACATGTGAATGCCGAGTGATAATACTGAACTATGACTGTATGGACATATATGGGAATGTTGAGTGAGCTGACTGAACTATGACTATGTGGACACACATGTGAATGTTGAGCTGATGGAACTTTGACTAGATGTATATGGACATACAAGTGAATGTTGAGTGAGCTGACTGAACTAGGACTATATGGACATACATGTGAATTTTGAGTGAGCTAACTGAACTATGAGAGCTGACTGAACTACGACTATATGGACAAACATGTGAATGTTCAGTGTAAATACTGAACCATGACTATATGGACATACATGTGAATGTTGAGAGAGCTGACTGAACTATGACTATATGGACATACATGTGGATGTTGAGTGAGCTGACTGAACTATGACTATATGGACATACATGTGAATGTTGAAAGAGCTGACTGAACTAGGACTATATGGACATACATGTGAATGTTGAGTGAGCTGACTGAACTATGACTATATGGACATACATGTGAATGTTGAAAGAGCTGACTGAACTACGACTATATGGACATACATGTAAATGTTGAGTGAGCTGACTGAACTATGACTATATGGACATACATGTGAATGTTGAGAGAGCTGACTGAACTATGACTAGATGGACATACATGTGGATGTTGAGAGAGCTGACTGAACTATGACTATATGGACATACATGTGAATGTTGAGTGAGCAGACTGAACTATGACTATATGGACATACATGTGAATGTTGAGAGCTGACTGAACTATGACTAGATGGATATACATGTGGATGTTGGGTGAGCTGACTGAACTACGACTATATGGACATACATGTGAATGTTGAGTGAGCTGACTGAACTATGACTATATGGACATACATGTGAATGTTGAAAGAGCTGACTGAACTACGACTATATGGACATACATGTGAATGTTGAGTGAGCTGACTGAACTATGACTATATGGACATACATGTGAATGTTGAGAGAGCTGACTGAACTATGACTAGATGGACATACATGTGGATGTTGAGAGAGCTGACTGAACTATGACTATATGGACATACATGTGAATGTTGAGTGAGCTGACTGAACTATGACTATATGGACATACATGTGAATGTTGAGAGAGAATATAGAACTATGACTATATGGACATACATGTGAATGTTGAGTGAATTGAATTGAATTGGGGTTTTAAGGCGCACCAACACATGAAAAGGTTATATGGCGCCTAAAAGGCATGAACATGCCAGGCTCATCTTCCATGTACATCGAGATAAAATATGGAAAATGGGCCTAGAACCTTCTCACCCTGAACTGTAGAGTTGCTGCAAATTCTATCGTAGAAACTCCATTTACGCTAGAGCCACGTTATTGTTTTTCTGCCACTGCTCTTTTGATGCGAGCGAGATAGCACCTGAAACAATGCAGGGATCATGATGAAGACCTTTAATGAACATGAACAAAAAATGATAAAATGAACATGAATTTGGGGGGATTCTACCAAAGGGATCTGCAGTGGCCGTATTCTTTGCCCCGTGACCAAACGGGGCCCCCGGCAACCACCCCGGGCTGTTGAGTGAGCTGACTGAACTAAGACTATATGGACATACATGTGAATTTTGAGAGAGAATGCAGAACTATGACTATATGGGCATGCATGTGAATGGTGCCTGAGCTGACTAAACTATGACTAGATGGACATACATGTGGATGTTGCCTGAGCTGACTGAACTATGACTAGATGGACATACATGTGGATGTTGAGTGAGAATACAGAATGATGACTGTATGGACATACATGTGGATATTGTTTGAATGGTATTTGATGTCCATCATTCTCTATGGACATACAACATTGAAGACTATAATAAATTGTGAAGAATGATTTTAGTGAAAGGTAACAATATAAATGGAAAACAATAAAGAATCAAAGCCGTATTAAGTAATTGTTGTTTTATTACTTCTGTTTTATAGTTACACTTGGAAAAACGTAGACCCTTGGAAAATATGTATTGCTATAAATAGGTCGATAAAATAGAAGGGATGATAATATTATGTCTTGCTTGAAAGTATACCCTTTAACCATATATTAAAATTATTTTTTACTACAGTGTTGAACCTGAATGGACATTATGTAAACTGCTTGCAGACGCAGCAGGTTTGACAGCCCTTCATTTATTCTTTGACTTTGCTAAGCACAAAAGTGGTATTTTTTAAGGTTGTAATTTATCCTGCTTGAAAAAGGTTTCAAGATTACATGGTTTAAAAGCAATATACATCCACACTTTATTTTGCATTCAACACTGCAGTAGAAATAAACAAAAATATTTTATAAACTTTAGAATGGGAATGACAGAAGGAAAAAAATGTGTATAAAACTGAGGATAAACACGCACTCATACAAGTTTGAAAATAGTGGAGAAATTTTATATATACAAGTCAAAGTTTTAAAATGTACAACAAACTTGCATCTGATGAGCAATGAAAAAGAGCAATCGCTTATCCACAACCGACAACTTTTCTCCTCCCTCTTAATTGATGATTAAATCTCTAGGCAAAATTTCACAGCAAATCATACTATTTCTCAGGCATCACCTGTCCTGTTATTTCCCTAGCATCACATTGCGAAGATTTGTCTTTAAAATATCTATCACAGAAGCTGGTTCTTACAAAATTACAGAAATTTCCCCTGTAGACAAATTCCAATCACAGAAAAACTTCTCAAATATTTTTGTGTAAGGAAGGTAGGACAGTTGTGGTGTGTCTATATATTATTGTTTTATGTACTAAAAAAATGTTCATGATAAAAACACATTTTAATGAATGAACCATAGGAACGCTTTTGGCACCAGTTAATTTGAAAACAATTAAATACCACTCACTATTGCAATAACAGCCAAAAGAGCTACAGAATGTCTATTTCCAGATCTTTAAACATATCTAGCACTGTATTGGTTTTGCAATTAAAAATGCCACTTGAAACTTCATATGACAATAAGTAAACTGGAGAATACCTGTCCAGTAATTAGGATGACAAAATCCAACATCAACATTCAAACATACTGCACTTTTTAGAATATGAAAGAAAATTAGTAACTACACCGACAACTAGTACCGCTCCTCTCTTATGTATTTGTGTTTTTCTCTTCCCTTTCATTACCCTGTACAATTTGTCTGTAACTGTTTCCAACTCTACACATTCTTGATCAGCACCAATATAACATTGCACTTTGAAATCACAAACAAAACATAGAATATCAAAGTATTATTCTACCAACATTGTTCTATAGAACTAATTAAAACAAAGGAAAAAAACACACTAAACTCAAAACATTTAATATTTCCCTTTAGAAACCCAGCATTTTAAACCTGGGTAGGTAAGTAAAATATGTTACCATTTATTATTGTAGAAGCATATAGAAGAATACTGATTAACAGTTGTCTATGACGTATTCAGCAACAAACTCGCTATGATGTATTCGACGACCATCTCACTATGATGTATTGGACTGCCATCTCGCAGTGATGTATTCGGCAGTATTTTGCCCTGATGTATTTGATCAATTGTTCGATTTTAAATGGCAAGTGTTGCACGATGCAAACCTGTGTTTAACAAATTGAAATTGTCATGTTATATTCTCTTAACTGTAAGTTTAAAGTTAAAAGTTCTTGTAATATTTCGTTTGATCTTGTACCATCAAAAAAAAGAAGAGTTTGTGTCCTGGAAAAAAATATGGGAAGGTAAAGGGCCAATAAACAATATTTAAATTTAGGCAGGAGAGTTATTTCAGCATATATAATATTAAGGCAGCAGCACACCAGTCAAGAATTGGAAATGGGGTTTTAAGGTGCACCAACACAAGAAAGGTTCTATGGCGGCAAACAGGGATGAACATGCCAGGCTCATCCTCCATTTACATCTAGATAAAAATATGGAGAATGGGCCTCGAACCTTCTAACCTGCAGAACTGCAGAGTTGCTGCAAATTCTATTGTAGACTCTAGAAGGCATTCAAAATGTATTACAAACAGAAAAAAAAACTTTCACCAAACATCTACATGTATTTACTACTGTATATCAAAACGCAAGCACACTATTGTTAACTTTTGGTAATAAATACTTCACACAAAATACAACTGGGGATATGTACACCGAAATTATTCACAACAGCTTTTGAAGAGACAGGTCCAGGATTTGGTATAATTTAAATAAATCCCACTATGTTCATATAATATTTATATAGAATATAAGTTTTATCAAATTTAGGGGCACACAAATGTTTTCTTTGACTTTAAATCTGCTTGCATTATATTTAAATATAATTTGGAGTTTTGTAATATATAATTTATATTAATAATGATCTGAATGCAAGTGATGTCAACAAACTTTTAAAAAAAAATCAAGATTGCTGTGTGTCCCTTTAAAAAAAGTACTGAAGATTTGTTTGTGTCAATCTAATATATGAAACTTAATAAAATAATTGAAATTGGAAAGTCAAAGATTTTTTAAAAATAGCATTAACAAAAATATATATGATACCTTGGTATTTAATATGTGTTTGAGCAAATATTATAAAAAAACAAAGTTCAGGCTTGGTACATAACGAAACAAAACAGGAAATAAAAAGTTCAACAAGTTTATATATTATTGGCAAGGATTTAAATCTACTCATACTTCTAAATCTTAAATCTCATATTGATACATATTTTTATTTCTGTAACTAGTACAACAGATTATTCCACTGTAAATAAACAATATAATGCCAATGTGTATACTTTTAAGCATCTGTACAGCTTTAATTATACAATAATTACTTTTAATTATACAAGAAATGCATCAGTTATATAAAAAAAAAAAAAAAAATGTAATATTTTCGGGTGAAAGTATAACTAAGTCATTCAGGTGAGTACACACAATAACCGCATCATCATTGAATTAAAATTAATCTACAAACATGTTACAACTGAAGTACATGTACGACATGAAACATCCAGAGATCAAAATCACAACAAGGTCCAAGGACACTAAGAGTTACTGACACTTAAAAAGAGACAAAACTGGGATTCAGTGGAACACAATGATCCTGCTTTTGCCAAAATAGTTTATATAACATTTCTATTTTCATTCCAAATTTACTAGCCTAATAATAAAAGCAGTTTACACATGAAGGTATATATTTAATGCTGAAAAAATATAATGTTTTTACTGCAAAGTATGATATGAATATTGAATATAAAGTCATAAAAACATTCAAGCAGAATTACCGGTAGTTCTTTTTTTTCCCCAAATTGGCAAGTATTTGTTTTGGTTTACATTTAAATGTAAAAACTTCCAGCATTTTAAAGTTGATAATTTTTTTAATTTTCTCTTACCCCACCACAAGCACAATTTTAATCTAATACCACAACATGCACTAAATTAATCTATTACAATAAAATGATTCTTTAAGAAAGTGTGAAAGACAGGTTATTAAGGGGAAAATGGAGAATAACTATGGATTACACGAACATCTTGTACAAATAGTGCCGTCGCAGCAAACTTAAACAACACTGCTAACCTTTAACAGCATTTGCATGAAATTTTAATACTTCCGATTCTAATCTAGTAGAATAAATACCAATTTTGGTATGTTATACCATCTGGTAAACGCTAAATACAGTAACACTGAATGTACATACCGGCATATTTAATACAATTTTACTCTTTTTTTCTTTTGATTTTTTTTCGGAACAATTTAATTTCATTTTAATAGCAAATGTTTTCTCTAGTTTTTAAAAACTGAAGCTACATGTTCATAAAGAGATTCGTGTCCAGGTGACATTGACTGCCAGGTGACTCGACTGTCCCGGTGATATTGGTTTACCATCATTATTACATTAAGTGTATGCAGACTTTACAAACTGTACCACAGTATCAATCAATAGTACATTGTATAAGCAGGGGAAATTAACGGTGAAAACATGCTACAAAATATCTATTTGCACTCCAAGCGTGGTATCATTCGCTGGTCGTCTCACGTCTTGATTCTCTCGACGGACTTAGTTAGTATATTCTTTAGCTGCCTCAGTCGCCCTCCTGCGCACTGTGTCAGACACAGCTTCTGACGCCTCTTCAGACATCACGTCTTGCACTGAAATATAAATCACAGTTTAAAAGTTACTTGGCTTACCTGTAATGGATGGTTACTTTATTTATTTTACACTGATAGTAACGCAAGCTCTCTGAACTTATTTTAATCACTCTTGATGTCTTCCTAGGTAGAACCAGTAGTACTGAGCAAATGCAGAAAAAGTGTCTTGTTCCGGGACACAACACATATGGTCATGGCGGGGATCGAACCCATGACTTTTCTACCACTAGACCACAGCGCTGCACTAATACCTTACTTACTTTACCTCTTTTTGAATCTCATATCTTGTGTGCATAAAACAAAGAATCAGTTT
This sequence comes from Cyrtodaria siliqua, assembly GCA_037043455.1. NCBI lineage: Eukaryota > Metazoa > Mollusca > Bivalvia > Adapedonta > Hiatellidae > Cyrtodaria > Cyrtodaria siliqua. Next base: position 26,810 of record JAWPHD010017528.1, on the reverse strand, counting down.
GCGACTATTCACTGATATACATGATGTCAACTCAAGGTTCAACCCAACACTGCTGTAACGAGTATGAATTTAGCAGTGGATGCAATAGTGTTGCACTAAACCTCAATCGGTTGGTTAATCATCACATATATAATCCAATGTGCCCAAGACTGGCCAGAAGACCACATATTTTCTGTTTAAGAAACTTGCTTTAAACGACTAGCATTTCATTTCTCAAATGTATTGTTATAAATTAAAATATGCCTAAATTACGACATCACTTATGCTAAGAAAGCAATTTTACTCTCCATTTAGTGGTCCCTTAATACAGGTTTGACTGTACATACACGGCAAACATATGTTTAATGTATATTGTATATTGTATTTAAAAATAATTGTTAAGACTAGAGCAAAAATTCGAATTTATAATATTTTCTTTTATAAAATATTAAATTGTTGATACATGTACCAGTATTTAATCAAATCTTGATTCACATCTAGTGAAGATTATTAAATATATGTCTCGCAAATATCATAATTTATAAAATCGATCAACAGGTTGAATAAAACTTGAATGCTTATTAACTCTTGTGCAATAAATACAGTTATGCATAGTAGATTTCTTGCAATATAAGGGATGGTGCATATTTGATTATGATGTGTTCCGAGTCCAACAAGCAAATGGTCTCCATATACGGTAGGCAAGATTTACATTACAGGCAAAGACGCGGCTTCCATGAATTGTTGGAAGTGAAGCATAGGAAAGGTAAAATGCATTGAAATTGTGACCGCTGATGCTTAAGAAAAAGTTACCATGCCTGGAGACAATTGCCTAGTTGTGTTCCAGGGAATTTAACTTTCTACACTTAAGAACTTGACCAAAAAAAAAAGGTGGCGATAAAGACCTTTTTTTTACTGTTTTCATATAAATCTTACTGAAAATGAATATTGGCAAACTTACAATATATTCAATTTGCAACTTTATTTTCAAAGGGCTACCCATAAGTAATAAAGAGAGGTAAAAAATGGATCTGACAGACATGTGTCCTAGATATTATGATGTCAATTTCATTTTTCAAGAAATGCAGACCAGTAGAAAGCAATGTGTGCAGTTTCATATAGGCATACTCTGACACCTTATGTATTCAGGCAATTTCAATATGACACATATGGGTGCATGCACATTAAACCTACATTAGACAGGGGTCTATGTAATATTTATAGCATCATTTTTCCAGTATATGCAATTTATACTGCTTCTTGAGGGCCTAGGTATGGCCCTCTGCCCTCAATAGTGCACTATAAATTGCATATACAAGAAAAACTGCTATAAATGTTTTGTACCATAGCTCTAATGCTTTTACAAACTGTCGTTGGGTACACCGTGTTATAACTGCCAAGTCCGTCAGTTATTGCAGGACTTGGCAGTTATTGCATGGCTGAAACATACCGGCAGTCATTGCATGGGTCTTCAGGTTTAGGAAAATAATATCATAAGCAGGAATAAAGGAAAACTATTAGAAGTATGGTACAATGACAATTATGGTACAATGACAAGTAAAGTACAATAAAAAGTATGGTACATTGACAAGTATGGTACAATGACAAGCATGGTACAATGGCAAGCATGGTACAATAACAAGTATGGTACAATGACAAGTATGAAGTATCAAGTATGGGACAAGTATGGGACAATGAGAAGTATGGTACAATGACAAGTATGGTACCAATGACAAGTATGGTACAATGACAAGTATGGGACAAGTATGGTACCAATGACAAGTATAGTACAATGACAAGTATGGGACAAGTATGGTACAATGACAAGTATGGTACAACGGCAAGTATGGTACAATGACAAATATGGTACAATGACATGGTACAATGACAAGTATGGTACAATGACGTACAATGACAAGTATGGTACAATGACAAGTATGGTACAATTGACAAGTATGGTACAATGACAAGTATGGTACAATGACAGTTAATATAACTTGAGTACATATAACTTGGTACTGACTTCATATTTAACCATGATATAAAGAATGATATACTGCATTTCATTGTAACAATTGGTTAAGTAATTTACATATTTATTCCCTCAACTATATAATTATAACGTCTAATAAAGTTATAGACAAATCAAAATAATTTTACAACTTCAAACAAACGAGGTTATTTATTGTTTTACAAATCATTCCGCAATACCGTTAACTGATCAAACAGAACTGTTTCCAAAATGAGAACGAGTTGAACAAACTGCAAAATAGAATACTAATACTGAAAACACTTATCACAATAATTTTTGAGATGGGAATTGTAGATGATAAAAATAACTCTTTTGGTATATAAATCAAGGGTTTCTCTTGGAACACAGAACCATTTTATTTTTTTCTTTATTTATTTATATATATATATTTAGTAACAACTGTTTCGCATCAGCCCTCATAAAACATTTGCACACAAAATAACAGGTTTTTTTCTTCATTTTATTAATAACCCAAATCGTAGGTTTAATATTAAACCAGCAGTAGAATTAACTGATGTTCAACAAATGTTCTAAATTACATATTTGCTCTAAAGAAGGCTGATATAAATGGTGACTCTGGTGCCATCTATAAAACGAGATTTTTTTTTTTGTAAAATTTATACAGCCGCAGCTACAACTGAGTCAGCAAATTTTACCTCAAGATTGGGATATCATCCTGATTATCGCATCTCAAAAATCTATTAAACTTGAAACTGAAATGGAAGGACAGCCCGGGTGACCAGTGAAGGTTAAATGTGAACTTGAAGCCTACTCACCTCGTTGCTTAGCAAGTCCAAAAACTTAACAAAAATATTAAATAATTAAAGCTGCGCGTATAAATGAGGCCTAAAAAAATTATGTGTTTCTGGTTTCACCCTGTCAGAAAGTTAGGGTAGGTAGGTAGGGATTTATTTTTTTTTAGATATTTTTTTTAATATATATTGTTCACATACATTATGCCATTTTTGTACTAAGGCAACTTCTTGATAACCTTTGCAAACAGTTTGGATCCAGATAAGATGTTTAACTAATAATCAAATTATCATTTGAATAAAAATATTTGTTGTTTGATTGTAATATTTTTTTATTTATTTTTTTCGCTAAAAATATTTAGTGTCGGCGGTGATAAAGTAGGGTCGGTCGGGAAACCGGAAACACACATATTTTTTTGTTAGGCCTGAATGAACAATCAACATTCGGTAACAACGTGTAATCTGCATATCATTCAATTGAGTAATATGCAACTTATTCAATGAGTAATATGCAACTTATTCAATGAGTAATATGCAACTTATTCAATAAGTAATATGCAACTTATTCAATGAGTAATATGCAACTTATTCAAATTAGGATCTAAAAATTATTCAAATAGTAACAAATTGTTTAAAATGAGGATTTGCATATTATTCAAATAATGAACAGCCGAATCTACAAATTATTCAAATGAGAATCTGCATATTATTTATAAGAAGACCAGTTAAATATTGAATGGAAGCAAATAAATAACAAATTATCAACAGTTGAAACGCCAAGTACCTACAGCATACCATTTGTTTGTGCATTTGCTTTCATGAACAAGGATTAATTCTTGTTCTATTTTATTATTCTTTAAAACAGTTTTTGAACGCCTTGAATTATTCAGAACTGAGTGCACTACATCAGCAAGCACTACCTACACCCACACTTTAACAAGTCGTACAGTTTTCCATAGTCAGTGAATTATGTAAAAGAAAGTCATTAATGACATGGTGGAGGGATTAGCTCCCTTTATGTGTAAACACAGGTCACATGATGGAGGGATTTGCTACCTTTATGTGTAAACACTGGTCACCGTGACATGATGGAGGGATTAGTGGACATGATGGAGGGATTAGCTCCCTTTATGTGTAAACACTGGTCACCGTTACATGATGGAGGGATTAGCTCCCTTTGTGTGTAAACACAGGTCACCGTGACATAATGGACATGATGGAGGGATTAGCGTCTCTTTATGTGTAAACACAGGTCACCGTGACATAATTGACATATTCAAGCAATTGACAGGTTCATGCAAATAGGATTTAGGAATACTGTATCTGCTACTAGAAGACCATTTTCAAGGTATTAATAATTTGTTTTGTCAGTGGAAATTCATTGCTCAAATGTGTAATGAGTGCTATATATGGAACATTTAATACTAGGCCTGAACTGTGAGAATCATAGCTCTTATGGAGATTTTATATCCTGTACCTACCTAGAGCTAAGATGCAGCCATTTATTCAGAAAAGTTGGGGGATTATATTTGTTAATGGAATAAAATGCTTGCACGAAAGAATCCCCTCACCACACGCCAACCTTTATATATTTGCGTTTGCCGTTTCCTCGTTTTATCTTTAATGGTGATTTCCAGGCAGTATAGGTTATCTCAACACCGGGCACCGCCACCACCCACTCAACCCCAACCTGCATGTTATGAGAAAGCCACTCCATGTACACCTAGAGTGAGGCTGACATTTAGAATGATATGCAAACTTTATGTTCTCTCAATTGCTAGTTTGATAAAGTTTAGAAAAAGTCCCATATCAATTTTTTAAAAATCTATTTTTAGCTGTGACGGCCATCTTGAATTTCTGGCAGATCTGAAATTTTGCTAGGATCAATTAGACGTCAAGAGCAACATTCCTGTAAAGTTTCATGAAAATCTGCCAAGTAGTTTCAGAGAAGTAGTCCTACAAGTTTTTACTATATAATTCTATTTAAACAAAGATGGCCGCTGGCAGCCATGTTTAACGTCGAATCAAAACGATTTTTGACAAGGACCAACATCATGTCATGCTGATCATTTTAGAAAAAGTCCCATATCAATATCACTTATAGTTTTCAAGAAGTAGTCGCTACAAACTTGTATTTTAAAACTCTATTTTTAGCTTTGGCGGCCATCTTGGATTTCACATCAACATGAATTTTTGCTAGGATCAACTAGACTTTACGGGCAACATTTCTGTAAAGTTTCATTAATATCCATCCAGTAGTTTCAGAGGAGTAGTCGCTACAAATAAAAGTTTACAGACGGACGGACAGACGGACGACGGACGCCGCACCATGGCATAAGCTCTGCTGATCAGAAGAGCTAAAAATTAGGTTTCTCAGTAGCGTAGCACTTACAAACAATTAGTGATGTAGCATCATTGCTATATAAATAGTTGGAAGTACCGTGTCGGGGTAAGAAGGGAAACTACAGGCCAACATTTGGAAATAGTCGGCCTTAAAGAGGCTCTACCTATATCTTTTTGTCCACCAATTGATTTAAACTTTACTTAATTATAAAGAGGACTATGAAAAAGGTAAATGGCAATAATTTCACCCAATGTAATATGCGTTTTGCTGGGGAAAAACAGGTTTGAAAAGATCGGATTTTTGAAATTGTATTCGTAATTGTTTTAGACAAGCCGATTGCGGAGATTTTCCGATCTTATTCGTTTACAATCGGAACTACCTCGTCTGATTAACGAAGAGTTCCGATCGATTTGTTTGCTATCGGAACTGCGCCGAATAGTTTGTAATCGCATTGCGCATGTCCATGAAAATCGTAAAAACTCGTAGTTCTCCGGCAGGAATAAACGACTGGGCAGCATTTTATTCAAGATATTGTTTTGATCATAATTAATAATTTACAGAACTGGAATACAAACCATGTTTCTTCTTAGAATACTCATTAAATAGCTTTGTATACATATAAATGCAGTAATATTGAGTATTTAATATTTTACATTAAAAATCGCGTAGATATAGGTAGTGCCTCTTTAAAGGACAATACTGTTAATGAAGGTTCTAATGTAAAAGTCCTTTAAAGGGACGGATGGCAAAATCGAAAAATATAATTTATATTTAAATCTCTAAACACATAGATTACAGATCCACTTTTTGATTCACAGGTATAGTGTTTCACAAAGTAATTCTAATGAAAATACAATGACGACACACAGAGTGTTAATACAGACATAAGCATGTCTGTTATTCAGACCATATTTACTTGTAATTAATTTTAATATTTAAAAAGAACTATATCACATTTCCACAATTTTGATTTCAATACACCTTCCCTTGTGAACTTGGAACACGCAGATTCAACATTTGTAGTGATTATCGTGTATTTGCATGTAATTTGGTTGGGGTGAGGGGAATGACCTTTTAATAAAAGTGTTAAAAAATTAAGACGCCAATATACACTTTTACACACACATCATTCTAGCTATCAAAACTTACTTTTTTCTGATTCAAAAAATAAACTCTGCCACATTTATGATTTCAAAGTAACATTGCAATTTTGTATGTTAAACAATAAATTTAGTCTGGAATGCACGGTCAATACACTGTTCATATGTTTCCATAATGAAATTTCATTTCATGTGTACCTGGTTCTGTTTCTAAATGTATATGAGCTTTGAAGTCTTGAGTCTTGGAGTCGGACGATAAGGATAAAAAAAAAGAAAAGATTTCTTTTGTTGGAATTTTACCTTGCCTGATTTTTGTTATTAAATCATACTGGAGTTATGTTGCTATCAGTTGTACAATTAAATATACTTCAATAAAGGTGTTTTAATCACAAAACAAAATGTAACAGAGCCTTAAAGCATATGTGAATTATTATAAACAAGAAATATCACTGCAAGTGATAAATGCCCCCGAAGTGTCCTTTGACCTCTAAGTATGACCTTGACCTTGGAGCCATGGACCTGGATTTGTGCACGACACCTCATTTGGTTGTGGTGAGCACTTGTACCAAGTTATTTGAAAATCCGTCCAGGCATGCAAAAGTTATTGACCTTTGACCTCTAAATGTGACCTTGACCTTGGGGCCACAGACCTGGATTTTGTGCGCGACACATCGGCTTGTTGTGGTGAGCACTTGTGGCAAGTTATTTGAAAATCTGTCCATGAATACCACAGTTATTGACTGGACACAATTTGACTTTTGACCTCCAAGTGTGACCTTGACCTTGAAGACCTGGGTTTTGCGCGCGACACATCGTCTTGTTATGGTGATCACTTGTGCCAAGTTATTTAAAAATCCCTGCAGGGGTTGTGACGTTACGGTCCGGACACGAAATTGCGTACCTGTTTTTGACCTATGAACTGCAAGTGTGACCATGACCTTTGAGGTACGGACCTGGGTTTTGCGCGCGACACATCGTCTTGTTATGGTGATCACTTGTGCCAAGTAATTTAAAAATCCCTGCAGGGGTTGTGACGTTGCGGTCCGGACACGAAATTACATACCTGTTTTTGACCTGTAAACTTCAAGTGTAACCTTGACCCTTGAGGTACGGATCTGGGTTTTGCGCGCGACACATCATCTTGTTATGGTGATCACTTGTGCCAAGTTATTAAAAATCCCTGCAGGGGTTGTGACCTTACGGTCCAGACACGAAATTGCGTACCTCTTTTTTTACCTATGAACTTCAAGTGTGACCTTGACCTTTGAGGTACAACCTGGGTTTTGCGCACGACACATCGTCTTGTTTTGGTGATCACTTGTACCAAGTTATTTAAAAATCCCTGCAGGGGTTGTGAAGTTACGGTCCGGACACGAACTTCGGAATGACGGACAGAATCTGGACGGACGGACGGTGCGATTACTATATGCCCCCGAAATTTTTTCAGGGGCATAATGATTTTTACAACAAAAGCTAACAGCTGTCGAGTTTACTCAGCCAAACTATTTCAATGGTTAAATCTTACATGCTGAAAATGATGTAAAACACCATACAAACAAACAATGAGTTAAATCAGATGTATGATGGGGCCAGTTTAGTACATATGCACAATGGATATGAAACTGAAACACATTATGATGGCGCTATCCATATTCGGGGGAAATGTGCATAAATAAAATTACCCACAGAGCACAGACTTAATAACAAATAGATTGGACACTACGAAAATTATCTAAATTTCAAGTGGCACAGTGCGAAAATTTCACAAATTATTTCCCAACTTTAAACACACATATTATGAAGATTTTTATAGATACAAGTTTCATTCATGCCAAATACCATCACAAATTTAATTTTCTTTCCAATGATAGTATTTCTTACATTTAGAGCAAAAAAGGAGTTTGACGCAAACTTTGACTATGTCAAAACCTTGATTTTTAAGAGAAAAGCAAAAAATGATGACATTTTTAACTTTAAAGGGTATGTAGTGACACATCCAAACCATCTTTATTATTGAGAGTTTTGAAATACTTGAATAAGGGTGAAAGAATTATCAAAATCGGATGATAAACAAAGAAGATATGATCATTTGAAGTTTCTGTTGAAACGGATATGGGAGCGGCCATTTTGAGAGCTATGACATCACGGTTCTAAATGACCATATATGGAATATTTATAAATATGAAAATTTACTGATTTATAGGGAAAAAATGACAGCAACTGTATGAAACATATGTAATACTTAATGGCAATAAGGATTTATATCACCAGAAAAAAAGAATCATTCATTTGCTGTGATTTTCTTCGTTTTAAATGATATTTTTCAATATTCCATATATGGTAATATGGAACTATGATGTCATAGTTCTAAAAATGGCGGCTCCCATATTCGTTTTAGAACAACCTTTAAATGGTCATATCTTTTTTTTGTTTATCATCCGATTTTGATAATTCTTTCACCTTTTCCCAAGTTTTTCAGAACTCTCAATAATAGAGTTTGTTTGGCTGTGTCGCTACATTCCCTTTAAGCATCTTTTTATACAATTTCTTACTTTCAAAATAAACATAAATTATTATAATACCATTTTGCTATTCACTATGTATCGTTTGAATGTATTCTCATCAAAATCAGTGAATAATTACGAGGGGAGATAGAAGGAAAAGTTAAGGTGCCACGTGATATTTTGGTTACTTCATTGGTTAAGATAGGAAGTTTCCTATCTGTTTGTTAATATGTCTGTGCACAGAGTAGTATGTATCCACACACTATCACAAGGTATGAGGTGGTTTTAAAATATGCGTTAACTCAGTCACCACAAATGCACAATATACAGCACAATACACAGATAGAAAGTATATATATAGAAGCTTTCCTATAAAAGAAGTTTAGGCTGTATATATGTGAACACATGCTTAATTGTAAGATTTACCATCTTTCAACTTGTCCGCTGCCTTGTCCAGGGCGGCGTCAATATTCTTCTGATGTCGGAGGACAAATGGCCGAATGATCTTCTTGTAAATCATGTCAGAGCCGTTCCAGGTGGCAGAACACATACACCAGCACAGGAAGACACACTGAAACGACAGCATGTTATGACGATATTTAATGCATTATGGGCATTTACACCTTACTTAAACCCATGAACTAGAATAAACAAGTCGCTGAAAACAATTGTTTTCTTATGGTTCTTAAAGTAGTTAACTAGCAAACTCCAAATTCTGGGTGGTGTTGGTGTGGGGAGGATACGCTCACAAGTTCATAACTAAGTTAAATGGCCGGTGCAAAATGCAAATGAGGAGCAGTTTTCGCCAGATTGTATACCCCAAAATGAGCCTCAATGTCATTCACACTAAATCTAAAACCTAAATTTTTCCTTTTATTTTACAAAAGATCTAAAATGTATTGAATTTTGAAGTATTTTTGGATCTTCATTTTTTCTGTGAAGATATCTCAAAAATATAGGGGAGGCGCTGCTATTACGGGAAATACAGTTCTACCAAACTGGTAGTCCAGTTATATCTGTTGCTCTGTATTTTCAAAACATTACATGTATCAACTCGATATACATACCTTGATAAGCCAGTAGAAAGGAATCCAGAATAGGAAGATGTCGGTGAAAAATTCCAGAAGTGAGAAGAAACTGTACACTGCCCAGTACATCAACCACTGTGTGTCGTCACTCTTGTCTGGGCTCTCTATTGCTTTAACACTGAAATAATTTTTGCATCGAAATGTAAATGTTTATTATTATCATGTCGATTTTTAATGTTTAAGATGTTCAAAGAGTTCCCTCGCTAAATTAAACTACATAGATTATAACTGAAACATTGGTACATTAAATTAAATATTTAATACAATAAGAACTCATCTGGACAAGAAGCAGTCTGAGAGACAGCCATACCCCCCGCCGCAGTGTTTTGTCCTAAGTAGCTGTAGAGCCTGTGATTGCGCGCTTTGTTTAAAGGAAGTTTTATCAGTTGCACATAAAGCAGAAAGTAAAATGAACAAAAAATGTAAGTATAACACTACAAAAGACAGTAACTCTAATTTCAGTCTGATAAGAGTTATTGTTACTGCACTCTACACTTCCTCACATTGCCCTCTATCCTTTTGTGAAGTTTCATTCCAGTCCATTAGTACAGTTTTTAAGCTATGCATCCGACAAAAACAATAAGTATAAAATAACAAAGGGCAATAACTCTTATTTAAATAAACATATACTTATGGTTCTTGCATTCTCCACATCCTCTTATTGCTCTCTGCCATTGTGTTTCAATGCAGATCAATTAGTAGTTTTGGAGCTATGCTTCGGACAAGAATTTTAAGTATAAAATTACAAAGGCCAATAACTCTACTGTCCACGAAGATCGAGTTATGGTTATTACAATCATCACTTCATCTACTTGCCCTCTATCATTGTGTGATGTTTCATTCCAATCTAGTAGTTTTTGAGTAATGCTCCAGACAAGAATTAGAAGTTTAAGATTACAAAGGGAATAACTCTCAATTAAATGAAGACAGAGTTATGGTTCTTGCATTCTGCACATACTCATAGCCTTCTATCATTGTGTGAAATTTGATTGCAGTCCCATCAGTAGTTTTCATGTTATGGAGCAGACACTAATTATAAGTATAAACTTACAAAGGGCAATCAATCTAAATCAATGAGACAAGAGTTATGGTTACTGCGCTCTGCATTTCCTCTCATTGCCCTCTATCATTGTGTGAAATTTCATCGCAGTCCCATTAGTAGATTTCCAGTTATGGAACGGACACAAATTATAAGTATAAAATTACAAAGAGCGATTACATGTTAACCAGTCAAATACAATGTATGAAGTGGAAATATTGAAATAAAATCAGGTTTTATGCCAGCGGTCAAGTAATAATTATTTACAAGTTGGTATAACAACAATATAACACAAGCTTTTACAGGCCAGGCAAAACTTTTTTAACACAAAATCCCGAGATTTTAAAAATTTAGCGCGCGAAGAACATTTTTAAATGGAATTGTGGAGCGCGCGACTGGATTTTCGAGCTGTTTTTTTTTCAAAGCGCAAATTATTTATGCATTTAATACAAGTTTATGCATTGTTTGATAGTAGATTAGCATACTGTTAAGTGCATAAAAAATAGTTTGTTTAGAGAGGACTGCATAAATCGATTAGAAAGATTTGGTTTAATTTCTACCACAACTGTTTTTTCATGAAAGTGCAATTACTTTTCTACGCAGTCTTCATAACTCTTAAACTGTTTCATCATACACGGCAGCAGCTGTTATAGTGATACCACACACAATGAGTGGCTAGTTCCTCACACTTGCTATTTCAATTAGCTTGACCAATTAATAAGCCACAGATATATTGCTGCTATTGCGCATGTCACAGAAGGAACTGATTATGTCCTTAGGTGTTAATTGTATATTCATTCAGTATTCATATTCATTCAGTGCATTACACGGATGATCCTCACTGATTCGACACTTATAAATACTCCTCTGACTAGGGAACGTAACAGGACCAATTCGGGAAATAGCTGATAAAATGTGAAAGTATAGTTGTTAAATCATGAACTTTTTGTTTTGATTGAAAATCCGGAGATTGTACACACAGGCCTGCTCTTATGAGCTTTTAAACTGAAATTAATAATTTAACAGCATAAATTATAACATCTTGTTAGGTTATATTGGGACAGCGGAAGATGGGATGAAGCACAGATACTGGTTTAAAAAAAATAAAAAAAATAGTCTTATATTATATTACATACTCAAGGTCAGCATCGAGCAAATCCCAAAATATAGACATGCATCTCAAAACAACAGCTGCAGTGTAAGTTGTTGAAGTCCCAAAGAGATGGCATATGCTGCAATCAACTCCGGAATAAATTATCTTTCCAATAACATATACTTTCATATGTCCACACCACATAAGAAAAGCTCTGGTGCTCGAAAAACACAGAAAACGTACCTGTTTTGAAAAATCGACTCTAAGCACGTCCGTATTATTCGCCTATATAGACCCTGGTTGACCGCCGTTTAGCCTTTGCAGAAGCTCCCGCGGACACAACAACTCATCGACACTATTCCTTACGCACAATATGTCTTTATCCGTACAATAAATAATGTCCAAGTACCTTTCCGACGATCACAAGTACACGTTTACAACGTTTTCAAAAATCTCAGTATCACACGACGCTATTTGCATTGAAAATGCCGGAAGTTGATAGTAAACCATGACGTCATTACATTTTCAAATCGCTCCCCCTTCATTGGTTCAATATTTAAATCAAATTTATTTTATCCAATGGGATAATTTAACAAATATTTCTGCGGCTTTGCTATCAACTTCCGGCATTCTCAATGCAAATAGCGTCGTGTGATACTGAGATTTTTGAAAACGTTGTAAACGTGTACTTGTGATCGTCGGAAAGGTACTTGGACATTATTTATTGCACGAATAAAGACATATTGTGCGTAAGGAATAGTGTCGATGAGTTGTTGTGTCCGCGGGAGCTTCTGCAAAGGCTAAACGGCGGTCAACCAGGGTCTATATAGGCGAATAATACGGACGTGCTTAGAGTCGATTTTTCAAAACAGGTACGTTTTCTGTGTTTTTCGAGCACCAGCGCTTTTCTTATCGGTGTGGACATATGAAAGTGTATGTTATTGGAAAGATAATTTATTGCGGAGTTGATTGCAGCATATGCCAGCTCTGTGGGACTTCAAAAACTAACACTGCAGCTGTTGTTCCGAGATGCATGCCTATATTTTGGGATTTTCTCGATGCTGACCTTGAGTATGTAATATAATATGACTTTTTTTTTTTTTTTTTTTAAACCGGTATCTGTGGGATGAAGAATGAAGTTTCCCTTAATTTCTGTCTTAAATGCAGTCACTGAAAGAAATATTTTAAAATATATCTTATACTTACTTTGTGATACTAATTGTGTTAGTTTAGTGGAAATTACCCTTGTGAATATTAATCCCAATTTTCGTTGGAGAAATTTCAAAATTGGGAAATATTTTTATCGGCAAAATACAGGATTTGGGAATTTTCAGAACAAAATAATGCAGCAAAATACAAGTCTTTTTTCCTTCTTTTGAGCCTTAAGTGTCTTTTTTTTCTAATTTTGTTGCGGTAATATTTACTTTAAACGACATGTTTCTTGTCTGTTTACCTGCATTACACTTGCTATGAATATAGCGCACCAGGAACCATACATGTTAATCTACGATAGTATACGAAATATCCGAATGTATAATATGTGCGCTATTCTCTGGCTGCTATTTTCCATGATAGGTTGACCCATGGATCCGACTGAGGTAGAAAACAAGAGGTCAATGACCTTGAAGCTCTACTGATAGGATTTTGATAGCTAGATCATGAAGTTTCATGAAAATCTGTCAAGTAGTTTCGGAGGAGTAGACGCTACAAGTTTTCATTATATAACTCTATGTTAACAAAGATGGCTGCTGGTGTCCATGTTTAACATCAAATGAAAATAGTTTTCGACAAGGATTGACATCATGTCATACTGATCATTTTAGGAAAAGACGCATATCAATATCACTTCTAGTTTAAAAAGAAGTAGTCGCTACAAACTTGTTTTTTGAAAAATTATTTTTAGCCGTGGTGGCCATCTTGAATTTCCGACCATCCTGAAATGTTGCTAGGATCATTTAGACATCACGAGCAACATTCCTGTGAAGTTTCATGGAAATCCGTCGAGTAGTTTCAGAGGAGTAGTTGCTACAAGTTTTTACTAAATAACGCATGTAAACAAAGATGGCCACTGGCAGCCATGTTTAACGTCGCATCAAAACAATTTTCGACAAGGACCAAATTCATGTCATACTGATCATTTAAAAAAAAGTCCCATAGCAATAGTCCCATATCAATATCACAAGAAGTAGTCGCTACAAACTTGTTTTTTAAAAATCTACGTTTAGATTTGGCGGCCATCTTGGATTTCACATCAACATGAATTTTTGCTAGGATCAACTAGACTGCATGGGCAACATTTCTGTAAAGTTTCATGAAAATCCATACAGTAGTTTCAGAGGAGTAGTTGCTACAACAAAAAAGTTTACAGACGGACTGACAGATGGACCGACAGATGGACTACTGACACCGCACCATGGCATAAGCTCTGCTGATCTCTGATAGTAGACATGGTAGAGCTAAAAACTGCAGTGGGAATATTATTTCTTTTAACTGGGAAAAAATACCTATATTTGGCATTGGCAATATATACTGGCCCATGGGGAACCCCAAAAAAAGGCGTGCATCACCTTCGGAATGATAGTACTCACGATGCATATGCTGGATAGAGGAATCCAACGAAGTTACACACAAACTGGGCTCCATAACCGACCATCAGATACAAGGCAAGAAGGGCAGCTACAGCTGAAACAATATAAAAAAAAAAGTTATACTAGTCAGGTTGAAAGATTTGTCGTAATCTTGGAAGGAGGTGAGATATCCAAGACAAAATACTTCAACTGTTATTATCCCGACTGAAACATACATGTATTGAGTTAAGTGTCTGCCGGTATCTAGAAATATCTCTTGTAAGCATCGACAGAATAGTTCAGTTTGGCAACAAAAAAGAAATAGTTGTGTCTCCTATTGCATGCTTTAAAAAAATAGGGTAGGTCAGTAGGCATTTTCTTTCTTTTTTTTGAGCAATATATTATGGGATTCTATTTATCTCATAAGGCCTAAAAAGAAACTTGTGTGTTTCTGGTTTCACCCTGTCAAAAAGTTAGGGTAGGCAGGTAGGAAAAAGTTGTTTTTTTAGATATTTTTTTTATATATATTGTTCGTATATATTATGCCATTTTTGTACTAAGGCAACTTTTTGATAGCCTTTGCAATCCAGATTAGATGCTTAACAACTCTGGCTAATAAAATTATCATTTGAATAAAAAAAAATAAAAAAAAAAAAATTTCCCCCGCTAAAAATATTTAGGGTCGGCGGTGATAAAGTAGGGTCGGTCGGGAAACCCCATACAAGTTGATGATACAACTGAAAAATTCTCTGTGATGTTGTCAGTTTACCTTGATGTAAGACCGCCCCAGTTAAATTAAGCATTCCTGTTACAAATAATAGGACACTTTAAACCATGAGACCTTTGTTTAACATGCATTTTACTAATTAGTTTAATAGTTAATTAGCATTGAATTGTTTACCTGAAAGGAAAACGTTAAACTCTGAATGTATCATATGACATTCCAGGCAAATCTGACATATATGGCTTACCTAAATATTTTCCACTTTTGCGGTGTAATTTGGATGGTAATAATTTGCATATATACAACCAGTGCCCAGTGGATTACAGAAAATATGGAATGGCGTCATGTGTCACACCCATGACGTAAGCTATGTGATAAATTATTGTTCAGAACAAATTACATGTATAATTTTTTTCATAAAAAGCTTTAGGGTCAGCCCCATAAAAACAGGGTCGGTCGGTCAGCCACCGGAAACATGGGTATTTTTTTATTTGGCCTTATCAGATTAATATATATGTATTATACATGTATATACTAAAGATTGGAAATCACTTTAGTTTCAGGACAAGTAGTTAACTATCTCCCTGGAGAGGTATTTTTCCGCTCAAATAATTGTTTACAACAATCACAGTAATATCATCTCTCAATGCTATTTCAGAAGTTATTAAAACTCAAAAAAATGCACTACCAGTAGTCGAATACACAGTAGAAATACTAACAACTGCAACATGGAGAATGTTGAATAGGAGACCATCAGGGCTCCTCGTTCCACTGAATCGTAAATATGGAAATTCTTTCTGTCTACGAATAATAATAAAGAAAAAGTTATGCCTAGTGTGCCAGGGCTTGCACTGGCTCATTTTTTCTTTGCGCAACTACATTCGCCAAATGAAAAAAATTAGAGCCCAACATTTTCTTATTGGCACAAACTTCAACTTAACATTTCTTGAAATCTTCAAATGTTTGGAGTTACTTTAACTATGCTTTCTACTTAAAACAAATTTAGTTCAAGACGAGCTGGAACTTGCAGTGCAAAACTGTGTTAAAAATACAGTTTGGCTCAATTTTTCTTCAGTCTTTTCACATGAATCCAATTTGGCACTATGATCATGATATGTGGCTTACAATCGCAATATTATCATGATAGGCAGTTGCTGGCGATACTCAGCCCTATTCAAAATATGCTGAACAGCATCAAATTGTTTATTTACATATTTTAAATCATAATTATGCCCCAAGAAGAGTGTTATCTAACAAAATCCCACAATGTTCTTCTTCTTCCGGTTAAGGTCAGGATTCTCGAGAGAATGTACCGATGACCTGTTCAGAGCATCAGAGATTAGTTCAACCGTGTTGCTAGTCTTGACATTCAACAGTTCCATGTCGTCTTTGATTGCTAATAGGACACCTCTGTGTGGGTCGCCTAACCTGTCATTCCTGTAGACCTTGTAGCCGAGGTTTGTGTCAAAGAAATATGAAATTGGAATATCATCTGAAGCCATGCCTCAGTCCCGAAGATTATGTCAGGACGAGTCGAATCAACCAAGACATCAATGGGGAGGATAAGTTGGCTGGTTTGGGTGATGAAGCAGCTTCGGGGCTTCCAACTGAGTGCAGTGAAGGATTGTTAAAGCTGTTGGATCTGTCCTAAGTAGGATCAGGAGCAGCGTTTGTTTTCACCATTATGGGAATGGGTCTGTGGCCGGTCAAATTGGGAAAAAACACTCGATTTTTCTCAAAATTGGGAGGGGCTTCCGTGGCCGAGTGGTTAGAGTCTCTGACTTGCAATCACTTGCCCCTCACCGCTGTAGGTTCGATCCCTCAGGGGCCTCGGAATCTTTATGTGAGGAAGCTATCCAGCTGGCTTGTGGAACGTCGGTGGTTCTACCCAGGTGCCCGCCTGTGCACGAAAATTGCCCGGAGGGGCACCTGGGGTCTTCCTCCACCAGTGGAAGCTGGAAAGTCGCCATATGACCTTAGCTGTTGGTGCGACTATAAAATCCAATTCAATTCAAAATAGGGAAAAAACGCGCGTTTTTTCTCAGAATTGGGAAAAATGTTGTTTTTGTATTTTGTGAAATATTACATATTTAATGATTTACATAATAAAATATTTTCACAACTGTAATGTTTCAAGTTTTTATTGTACTTCACTGTGTTGTTACAGAACAATTTCTCTGTTTTTGTTGTCCCTGAAAATCTTAACAATGCTGTTAAGTTCATTGTCATTAAGGGTTGCACCAGATTCTTTGCATATTCTCACGACCGAGGAAAGTTTCCTGGCCCAGACGATTTCTGTTATTCGTCCTTTATTTAGTATTAACCCATCGCTCACTGAGGCGCTTGTTACATAGTAGAATATACTAGCGGTAAAGCGTTTCGATAACATACAAGCGGTAAAGCGTTTCTGCAACACATAAACAACATGGCGTCGTCCTCGGGTGACGAGGCTGTGCAGTGCTCAAGAAATAGGATAGCCCAACGCCCGGGGCTCCTCGAAATCCATTCCGGGCCTGTCTCATTTTGCAGACGAGGAGCCCGTCGGGCCTGTCTAAAAAAAAAAAAATCCCCCCAATTTTTTTTTTTACTGGATCTCAAGCTCAAGTTCCTCAAGACAAAATACTCCCATGTGTATTGTGAACTGTGAAAACACTTGCAATAAAGTAATTAAAATGTGTTATACACACATTGAAACAATAAGAAGTTCGAATATTTTGCCTGGCTTCGTGTCGGCAGTTTGTCACAACTATGAGGTCGACAATTGTTGACATAAAACTCATTATTCTGCTATTAGGGTTGTGTTTTCTTTCCTTTCTGATAAGAAATACCGTTTTTGTCATTAAAAACACATTAATGCATGAAAAAAAAATCGTTATTGATGGTATTTTGATTGAATGTTTGTGAAATGTTCGAGCCGTAAAAGTGCGGTGTCATAGTATTTCGGATGGTACATAATTTCGGATATATTATTATTATTTTTTTTTTTTTTTTTTTTTTTTTTTTTTTTTACATAATCAAATAAGAAAAACTGTCCTTTACAAACACATGTTGGTGGAAAGAAAAATATATATACTGTATATGTATAAATACAGATATAAAGTATATTTCTATTCATTATTTAAGGTGTAAGGAGTTCCTGCAATCCTACTTTTAAATGAATTCTAGTCTAGGCTCCTAATTCTTTACTTGGAGAAAGTGGTGACAAAACGAAAAAATATAGCCAGAGGAGGCTCTGATAGTCTCACAAAACCTGATTAAAAATTTGGCTCCAAGTTAAGCTCCAGTTTCACCAAGTCCGCTCTGATTAATGTCGTTTGGCAAAAGTGATAGTACTCTCCTTTGCATTGATTATAAATTTATAATCAATGCAAAGGAGAGTACTATGTAATATTCTATTCTAACATATTTTAAACGAAATGATAAATAAGTCCGCTGACCAGGGAGCGTAAAGTGGTAGCAAAAAGAAAAATATAGTCAGAGGAGGTTCTGAGCTTGATTAATACATACATAACAAAATTAATGTGTGCTATAAAAGTGAACAAAGACACATTTCCAATAAGAAAAAAATATTGGACCTTTCCATTTTAAATCAGGGCCTGTCCATTTCAAATCAGGGCCTGTCCATTTTCAGAAGCAACAAGCCCTGGGCCTGTCTCTTAAAATAATTTTCTTTGAGCACTGCTGTGTTTTGCGTTTCAATTTACACAGAAAAGCAGAAGAAACGTACAACCCTGGTAAAAAACTTTATTAAGAAGATTAATCTAAAACAGAACTGGGAAGATCTATTACATCTATGTATTGAGAATATCCAAGGAGAAAGATTGACGGAAAAACAACTTCGATTTGGGAATTTTTTAGTTGGAAATTAGGAAAAATTGTCATTTTTTTCAATTGGGAATGGGGCCGTTTATCGGTCCCATGTATATAAGGTAAAAAACGCTGCAGGAGATACAGGTATTGTTTTTTTTAAGAATTGTGAAGACTCCCTAGCCTGGTCATTTTGTGGGGAAAAAAAGTGCAATAACTGTCTGATTTGTGAAAAAAGTAATGAAAGATTAATTGTTAAAAAGCAATATTACACAATACATGCATACATTGTTTTTGTGGGAGAAGGACACTATAAAACAAATGTACAATTATTCAGCATAATATGGTACATTTTAGATAAACTTTCTAATGTAAATGTATCCGAAACAAATCAATACTGAGGGAGTTAGATGGGGAAATGTTGTTTTTTAAATTGTGAAAAAAATGACCAATTCTGAATTGTGAAGTAGAGTAAACTGTCCAATTATCAACACCTTAAGCTCAAAATATTCATACATTGAACACATTTGTAGATTTCATAAACATTTTACCAGTTATATGTAACACTGATATCCATTGGTTGATTAATCATAGCATCCCTTCCTTACCATTATAATTGACCAATCACGTCAGGGTTTTCTTCCATAAAACAACGTCCGCTTTATCAACACCTTTGCTTAATATCGACACAGTCATCTAATTATCGACACCCTGTATCAGTTTTATGAAGAAAATGCTTCAAACACCATTATGTTATAAATTAAATTAAAGACGATAACATAGATCTGGTTCATCCTCATCAATATATAGATGACTTTTAACACTAAATGTATAGTCATTTGTTAAGTCTTTCAATCTATAGCGTCTCGAGTAACTGAAATTCATAAACCTTCGGAACATTCAAACAAGATCTACTCATCATTTACTGAAATGGCATTTTGTGTGTGATAATTTACTCACACACTGGTCAACTGAATAGCATGGATCAAGATTGCTTCAAATTGCTAAAAAAAAAGATTTCAAATATATATGATTTTGTCCGAAAACAGATCGGGAATCTATTGAACTTGATTGTGCTTCTGTTGTTCAATGTCCAGATATTTTAGTGAAATTTCTTATTGTGTTACGTGAATATCGATCTGTGATATTCAATTCTCCTATCTTCTTCATCTAAAATAATCAAAACCTTGGTCTACATTGGCACAATAAAGTATCCTCTAGTATGGCAATCACCACATTTCATCCAACGAGACGGGTGTTGGTCGCAGGCTAAAAATTGACTGACAGCGGAAACTGAGATTTGTCCGCATTAAAAATGTGTTAAAAATGTGTCGAGTTTTTTTTTACTGCTGATCACATCCAGCTATGTCCTTCTTCAGGAAGTTATCAGATGTTTCTTTATGGGTATAGACAGGGGACATATTCGGATGTGTTTAGCCAGTGAAATGTCAAGGTACTCTAATGCAGGACTGGGTGTGGAGTGAAATAATTTACGAAACACGAGGAGTATGATATTTGAGTATCTTTCAGTTTCAAGGTATCATTATAATGGCAATAAAAATAAAAAAAGCCATTTACCCAGGAAAAGGTCAATAGTCTGACAGCTTACATTACTAACACAAATAGAAACAGTACTCGCACGATATTTTTGCATGGTACATTCTAAAATGTGTTTAAATCAAATGAACACTATTTATTCACTATACAGAGTTAGTGTTGAGACCCACTGAACTCAAAATCCCGTGAAAAACGAGAGTGAGATTTGATAATGGCAAAAGGGTGAATGTTAACCATTAATTCATCGACTTGTGTAAATCATGGTAAAAATTCTACCTGATGCCACAAACACTGTTGAAAGTGCATGACTTTTTTTTTATCAATTAACCATGGATATATATGTACACTGGATTTGAAACTCCCTATACGCCCTTGTTAATTCCCGCGAATGGTCAATAAGCTGGTTCCCTGATTATTCTGTGGTAAACAACAGGGTACCTGCCAGGGTAACAGGTGTGCGGTGGCTATTTTTGACGCGATCGATTATCCTGAAATAAGTTGATGCTGACATAAAGCTGAATTATTAACATACTACTTCTTGATCTATTTCAAATATCGAGGTAAGTTATTTAATCTGCATGTATTGCTTTTAATTTATTGAATGAAATTATGGAAATCATACTATAACTTGGGTTTTAGCGGCGAAAATATGCTCGATAGCTGTGTTGATTTTCTTTTTTCTACAGTTTTCGCCATTTGCGGCTTGAAATCGAGAATGTACATTTTTTGAAATATAACTTCTCTTTCATTTACGTTACGATATCAAAGTAATTATTCCTTCGTAATGCCATTATTGTGTAGAGTTGCTTGGCGATCTTGGATTTCTGTATAGCCTTTGTTTTGTTCGCAAATGACGCAGCTGAATTTGGTTGAAAATTCATAAATTCTTTTTCTAGTTTTCGCCATTTGCGGCTTGAAATCGAGAATGTACATTTTTTGAAATTTAACTTCTCTTACGATATTCAAAGTAATTATTCCTTCATAATGCCATTGTTGTGTAGAGTTGCTTGACGGCCTTAGATTTCTGTATAGCCTTTGTTTTGTTCGCAAATTACGCAGTTGAATGTGGTTGAAAATTCATAAATAAAATCGTCTTTATTTTTCATAAATGTATAAACATTCTAAGTGAAACTATTGTTTTATTTATGGTTCGATATTCAAAATAATTATTCCTTTGTATTGCCATTATTGTGTAGATTTGAATGACGGCCTTGGATTTCTGTATAGTATTACGATGCGATATCTGTGTATTCGGTATGACACGTTTGACTTTTGGGGTACTTGCGTGCAATAAAACAGAAATATTATATCGATCACCAACATCCTGTTATTTGGAACACAAAACAACCCTTTGAATTACATCTGTTACCCGCCCTCTAAGGGGACAATATGCCGAAATATTGCGCACGACCACCTTGTATATTCGGTATGACACCTCTGACTTAGGGGTGGAAGGGTGTAATAACAAGAGGCCCAAGAGGGCCTGTTAACGCTCTACTGGCTGTTATACCATTGATGAATCGAGTCGTACTACATGGTGTCTAGAGTGTACACAAGGTTTTTCAAGTATTTGACCTAGTGACCTAGTTTTTGACCCCATGGGACCCATTTTCGAACTTGACCAAAATATAATTAAGACAACATTTTGATAAAGTTTCATCAAGATCGGGTCAGAAATATGGCCTCTACAGTGTAATAGTGACCTAGTTTTTGACCCTGTGTGACCCTGTGTGACCCATTTTCGAACTTTAGCAAGCTATAATTGAGACAAATGTTCTGACAAAATTGCATCAAGATCGGGTCAAAAATATGGCCTCTAGAGTGTACACACGGTTTTTCCAAAGTTTGACCTAGTGACCTAGTTTTTAACACCATGTGACCCATTTTTGAACTTGACCAAGATATAATTAAGACAAAAATTTTGACAAAGAGTGTACACACGGTTTTTTCCAATATTTGACCTAGTGACCTAGTTTTTAACCCCATGTGACCCATTTTCAAACTTGACCAAGATATAATTATTAAGACAAACATTCTGACAAAGTTGCATCAAGCTCGGGTCAAAAATATGGCCTCTAGAGAGTACACAAGGTTTTTCCATATTTGACCTAGTGACCCTAGTTTTTAACTTCATGTGACCCATTTCCGAACTTGATCAAGATATAATTAAGATAAACAATATGACAAAATTTCATCAAGATGGGTAACAAATATGACCCTCTAGAGTGTACACAAGTTTTTTCAAGTATTTGACCCTAGTGACCTAGTTTTTGACCCCACATGACCCATTTTGAACTTGACCGAGATTTCATTAAGGACAAACAATCTGACCAAAGTTTCAATCAAGATCAGGTCAAAAATTAAAAAGGCCCTATAGAGTGTACACCGGTTTTTCCAACAGTTTGAGCTAGTGACCTAGTTTTTAACACCATGTGACCCCATTTTTGAACTTGACCAAGATAATTAAGACAAAACATTTTGACAAAGTTTCATCAAGATTGGGTCAGAAATACGGCTTCTAGAGTGTACACAAGGTTTTTCCAAGTATTTGACCTAGTGACCTAGTTTTTAACCCCATGTGACCCATTTTCAAACTTGACCAAGATATAATTAAGACAAACATTATGACAAAGTTGCATCAAGCTCGGGTCAAAATATGGCCTTTAGAGTGTACACAAGGTTTTTCCAATATTTGACCTAGTGACCTAGTTTTTGACCCCACATGACACCATTTTCGAACTTGACCGAGATTTCATTGAGACAAACATTCTGACAAGTTTCATGATGATTGCATCAGAAATGTAGGCCCTCTAGAGTGTACACAAGCAAAAGTTAACGACGGACGGACGGGACGAAGGACAACACACCATCCCATAAGCTCTGCTGGCCCCTTGCCCAGTAGAGCTAAAACAGACACGTCGACCGCATTGTATATTCGGTATCGAACGGTGTTAATTAGAAGGCGCCAGATTTGCAATATGGAACAATAGACCACTAATCAATAATAGTTTAATTAAACAAGGCAACTGAATCCAAAATCAAGTCGAATTACCTAATGAGCCAGCGAACTTATGTACTTACATGTATCATTATGCATGTATATAGTACAATTTGCAGAGTCACATGATCATTATTTAGTTCCTTTTTAGTAAAGCTTAAACAGACATCACTGCATAGAATAAAGAATTATCTTTCAGCCTGTATTTGAATAGCCAGCTGGCTTAAAAACTTTTCCCAAACTAAACAAATCAGTGGCAATATGTAAATATATATTTTTTAAATTTGCCGAGTCACATCACCGTCGCAGTTTCACATACGGTCAATCGAACGTAAATTTTTCATTTAGTTCGTTTTTAGTAAAGCTAAAACCAAAATCACTGTATAGAAATAAGAATCTATCTTTCAACTCGTCTTTGAAATAGTCGGCTCATTGTAAATTACTTTTCCCAAAACAATAAATTAACAACGATATGTATACTAGGTTTTCTTACATTTGATCAATTCGTAAGACGGTGCGTAACTTAGCGCAATGCGCATGCGCCATAATACCTTACCTGTATACGCGCAAGTATTCATGGGTATAATTGGATTTACAACATGTTTTCAAATCAGTGTATGTAGCATCTATGAATTAACCCCTGATTTTTTACTATAATAAATTTCTCCAAACCCTAAAGAGCTAAAATAAAAGGGTCAGGAGAGGCTCGGATTAGTCGAAAATTTGACGGTTGGGTTATTCTGTAAATATGGACATGTATTCTTAACTGGAACACTGCATTAGAATGAGGTCAACGAATCTGCCATTATAACAGGGCTTCCACTAAGGTTCAAATTTAGGAAGTTGAACTTCCTGCATATCAAATTAGGAATGTTTGTGGGGAAAAATTAGGAAGTTCCAGTGTTTGGGCATGGCATTCATACTCAGTCGAGTCAATGATTCCCGGTTGTGTTAACGGGGTGGAGGGATCTAAAGTGTTAAAAAACGGATATTATTAATATCATAGATATGATTATAAAAGGAAAATATTTGATGACTTAATTATATAAAAAAAATGCCTTTGTCGTGTCTACCCCACCCACAGAGTTTTATACAGTGAATTACATTTTGCAAACAGTTTTCAATTCATCCGTCCAGGAAAGCTTTTAAAATCTTCATACATTAATGAAAAGTAAATAAATCTGTCAAGTGTAGGAGTAAATGTATCAGTTTTTTAATTTATTATCAAAGCAGTATCGATCGTTTTTGCCAGTGATATTTCACTTCCTTGTTCAGACTCCATTCGCGAGACAGAGTTCTTTCCCCTAGGTTAGAGAAATACATTGTAAAAATGACACCCAATATAAAAGAAAAAAGCGTAAAAACTATCAGCTGTTGTGTGTAAGAAGTTTCAACTATTGTGGTTAATGAAATATAGATTAAGCAATTTGGCGTCGAGATTATACTGCTTCTTCATTTTGTGAAATGCACGCTAGGCCAATTATACTAAATAACACTTCTCCTCCGGCCAGCCACGTGTGCGATACTGTATAATTGACAAGATAAAACCAGTTTTGTCCAGTTTTATCATCAATTACAGGCTCCAGCTGAGTTTAAATTGCTTCACAACTTGCTACCTCCAGCTGTCTCAAATGAAAATAGATTAGACGGCGGGGTGACTATAATCGGGCAATTACATATTATGGGACGTCCGTAGTAAAGCGGCGTACTTGAAGATTATGGGATGTAACCTGTTACGCCTTTGATGTAAATTTCTTCGCCTGAACAACTACTGATTTTTGGACGTAACATTTATGTGCCAATACGCTAGTTAACGGAAGCCACTGAATTAATATCATCCTTAGATGTGAATGATAGTGAAACTTTATTCTGGAGTTCATTTTACCATTCATAATTTGATAGAGCATCATCAAAATAACTGACCAATCAGTGTAACCAGAAATAAAGACATACTAATACAATTCTGGTAGGAGCTAACTCAGGTCTTTATTCTGTATTGTTTCAACAAAGTTTACTGTTAAAATTAAGGTATCTAGCAGTGTGATTTTTTAAAAGCCTGCATCATTTCTTGTTACATTCATGAAATTTATTCTCATATACTGATAACTTTCAAAATCAAAATATTGTAATTATCGCCTATTTAATCGTCCAAAGCTATTTTTTTTACTATGAAACCTATAGGATAAAAACCGAGTAACACAAATTTTATCAACTACTGGAAATAATATAAAAAAATTCAAAACTTCCTGCAATGAAAATTATGAATTACCAACACAAGAGTTCAATATAATTGCAGTTCAAAACCCCACCCTTATATCCAAACAAGCAAAACAGGAATTATATGCCACACAAACTATGCATTTTCACAGCTTTTAGTCGAACTATATTAAGCATTTGATTAACTATCTAATATAAACAACATAACTCAAACTAAAAGAAAGCAGCAGACTGTCATCCAAAATATGTCTTATCCCGGTTTTAATGCTCTCCCGAAATATGGTTACAGTTTTAAAAATGGCGTTTCACGGAGAGGGTTGGACAAGTCAGGAAAGAAACGTTACGCTGTCAATGCTAATGATCTCCGAACTCCAGTTTTTAGCCTCAATCTACTCAAGGAGATCAGTTATTACATTCTTCTCCGTGTAATTTAGTGGTCCAATTTTTCTTTCCAAGTCTCTACAGTTTTGTTCTAACTGCGCTCGCATCTTCTAGTCCTTTGCTCTATGATCGATCGGAAATGAAATTATATGCGGATTACTTGCGATTTTATACATTCAAAGAAAAGATACGGCATTGTCGCGAGTTGTCGTTTCTTTGCATACTAGGCCTGAGGATGTACACATTGCATCGGGAGGTCGTGGGTTCGATTCCTTGACCGCGTCATAACCAAAGACTTTTAAAATGGAGTAGTCCTCTATTGTAAACCCTGCCTGACGAGACATAATAGGGTAGTGCTACGGACTGATTTGAACCAGCAGTCAGAATAATGTGACTGGTTGGGGGGGTATAATGGTTACTACGGGTGAATTGGTTTGACTCGTGGTATTCCAGTGTCGGCAGCACTATTAAAAGAAACCATTGAGTTCAGCTGCTTACGTAGATACATATCATCACATCACACAAACAACACACGATAAAAGTCCAGAACTTGTGCCTATAATCGGTCAGGTAGGACGCCTTGTCGAGGTGGAGGGACTATAATCCTTAGAAATACCACCCCACCCCC
>JAWPHD010017527.1:0-37500 GCA_037043455.1 Cyrtodaria siliqua | reverse complement strand
TTCTAGCAAAATGATTTGTCCAGTTAAATTAGTTATAACATTCTAACACACGTACCATAAACAGCACACAGTTTGGAGGAATTACATTTGAAATCAAAAAGACAAAAGCAATACATTTAAAAGTAAGGGTCTCAAAACAAATCGAACAATTACCACATTTAACGCGAACTAGGCTACACAAGTAATTATTATTTATATCAGTGAAAGAATAAAACAATATATTCCTCACCGTTTTCATAAATTACCTTTATTATCGAGAAACTCTCCACCCTGTGACAAAATTTGTTAAAAAACCCAACAACATTTGAGTCATAAAATTGTATAATCACAAATAGCGATTAATACATTTCCTAACTATTATATAACATGAATACAAAATCTGCAAAGGTGTCTCGAACTATTACACCCTCTGTGAATCAACCCCACCCATCAAGCCGACATTCAATCATACAGAAACATATACAGATACATATACAGATACACATGTATACGAGGGGCGATTTTAAATGTCTTCAAATTGTAGTTTGGTATAAAACGCTATCTTTTGTAAGTTGTAATTTAATAGGCAGCATTGAACAGACAAACTATGTATCGTTTTAACCGTATATAAATATTAGCGATCAAAACGCTTCAGTTCAGAAATCCGTTCCCAAACCTCAAAATAGGGTAGGATCTTATTTTAATTATACATTTTGTTTAAAATAAATAAATAGAAGTGTAGCTATATATATAAACACCATAAAACGTCAATGGCTGATCCGTTTTTCTTCTTAGACGCCGAAAGTTTGTCTTTTTAAATTTCCATTTTTGTTTTCTTTGAGATAGTGCATAGGTGTATTGGCTATCGCCAGTGTTATCTGTAATCGATAAGTCAGATATCGGTACGCCAGTAATCACATACAATCAACAGGTGCTGTCAGTCATCTGGGTGCCAATTTGGCTAAAGCGAACATGAACGCGCATCTCACATACAATCTAGATAATTAATGGTCAAACAGGGTTTATCTTTATCTTTAGTAGCAATTTAAGATTATTAAAGATACAGTATCTTCGTTTATACCACTTAACCATGAGGGAATTTATGTACGTCTTTCAGAAACAGTAGTTGGTTACAGACCATGTAGCATTCGACCTGGCCGGCGTAATCTCACGCCTTTTTAATATTTATCATTCCTGTTACTGCAGGAGTGGCATCGGTGACTCGGTGAATAAGACATTAGCTTTAGAGCTAACAGACCTCTACACCGCATGGGTTCGCTCCCTGGTGGAGGCATGCCTGATGGCAAACTGCATCCTTCATCTACCCCGTGTGGTTGCCGAATAAACCACTGCAATCTCACAAACACACTGTCACGTGCAGAGGGGTAGGACCCCACTCCCTTTCCCCATTCATATTCATTTTGTATTTTTTTTATCATGCTCATTCAATGTCTTTATCATGACACTGCGTATGCAAACGTGGAAACGGGGCTCCATCGTAAATGGAGTGTCTACTTTAGAATTTGCAGCAACTCTGCAGTTCTGCAGGTAAGAAGGTTCTAGGCCTATTCTCCATATTTTATTTTGTTGTAAATGGAGGATGAGCCTTGCATGTTCATTCCTGTTAGGCGCCATATAACCTTTCATGTGTTGGTGCGCCGTAAAACCCAGTTCCGTTCATCCTTCATTTCATCTCACTGATCTCCCTCCTTCGTATACTATCCCAATATGGCCTACACGGATGTGTTAAATGAATGCATTTCGTTTATATTAATCCATATATCTCTTAATCACTACACTATACAAATAATAATCACATTTAAACTATGTTACGATTTTAAATATTGTTTTAATGAAAGATTTGTTTTAATGATATGTTGGTTTAGACTTTGATTTTTTTGTGCGTATAATGGTATATTCAACATTTTATATGAAGTTTGAAAAAAACAACAAGACGGCATTGATAATTTTTAAGATAGCAAGTTCAAAATGCCAGAACAAATATTTGTGTTGTCAAGTTTACCACCATAAGTTCTATAAGAAATACCTAACATACTTCCCTTTACTTTGAGCTCTCAAAAAAGTTAACGCTGCCGATTGACGTATTACAAACGGAGCAGGTTTGTTAATATTTGTATAGCACATAGAAAAGAGAACGAAATACTCACTTTTCTAGACTTTGACAGATATTCCATAACACTCGTCCGCTACTTTCCTTTCAAATATCCAAATAGATGGTTTGAGAATCACACAATTTATAATTTACACGTGTCACCACTGTTTTTATTCTACTTTCACTTCAGTACACACACTGTCAAATTTAGGCTCACTAGATCAGCAGACGCGGTGATGCGGTTTTCTCTGCAGTCTCTGTGATAAAATAGTTCTGAAGAAAAAAATATGCCAGTGCTAGAACTTGTTAAACATTACAATTTATCAAAAAGCATAGTAAAGCCATATATAAACATACTTCGAAAACGTTTTTCCACAAGTCACACTTTTTGAATTCGCGGGCAATGAAACCGGAATTAAAATATTCCCAGTCTGACACCAAACGTTAACTTAACTACATATATTGCGTATACAAATACTAGCATTGTAAAGAAAGACTTCGAACAATTTGTCCACAAGTCACCATGCCTTGAAACGTCAACACAGTTTTTAGTTCTTGGGTAATAAAACCGGAAGTAAAATATTACCAGTCTGGCACCAAACGTTTAGTTAAAGCTACAATCGCTGTATATAAGGCCCACTGGCCTCATGTACAACTATAGTATCATGGCGTATACAGATATTAGTACTCGGATGTTTTCATACATATTGTTCCGCAATTCAGTTTCAAGCTCTATTGTTCAAACACAAATGCTGAATTGCACGTGATTGCACGTTACCATCACTTACAACGTCTTTGCTGTACAGAATGATACCGTGTCTGAACAACATATACCATGTTCTTTACCAGCTCACAACAACGAAATTTTACCTGTTCAGCTATTGAATAAAATGAACATTCATATGAAACGAAGAATCGTTTCAACGATTTCTAGACAAAATGAATTATTCTCCTTTATGAAATGAATTATTTTTATGCAAAACACATAAATCATAAAATAGATATACAACTTGCATGAAGGCATTCGTGAAAACTCGGCCAATCCCGCCATTCTTCGGGACCATGCTTCGATGAAGTGAACGAGATGTGGCGAATGGAATTAAGGCATACCCTTTAAGTATACTAATACCTTAACATTACATCACAGTGACTAACTAGTTATGACCTAGTTAGTGACTAGTTATGGCCCTTACTAACAGCGGAGTTATGGCCCTTGATTAAGTTAAAAATGCTATATTTTGCCATCATTTTTCATCTGATCTTTACCAATCTTTAACAGATTGCTAATGTCGATGAAAGCTCTGACAAGTTTGAAAACCAGCCAGATCGGACCAGTAACAGCGAAGTAATGGCCCTTGATTTAGTTAAAATGCTATATTTTGCCTCGTTAAGACGATAGGGCCTTCATTTTTCATCCGATCTTAACCAAACTCTACCAGATTGTTATTATTAATGAAAGCTCAAACAAGTTCGAAAACCAGACAGATCGAACCAGTAACAGCGGAGTTATGGCCCTTGACTTAGTTAAAAATGCTATAGTTTGCCTCGTTAAGACGATAGGGCCTTCATTTTTCATCTGATCTTTACCAAACTTTATGAGATTGTTAATATCAATGAAACCTCGAACGAGTTCGAAAACCATTCAGATTGAACCAGTAACAACGGAGTTATGGCCCTTGATTTAGTTAAAAATGCTATATTTTGCCTCGTTAAGACGATAGGGCCTTCAATGTTTATCCGATCTTTACCAAACTTTACCAGATTGTTAATGTCAATGAAAGCTCTGACGATTTCGAAAACCAGCTAGTTTGGACCACTAACAGCGGAGTTAGGCCCTTGATTTAGTTATAAATGCTATATTTTGCCTCGTTAAGACGATAGGGCCTTCATTTTTCGTTTTATCTTTACCAAACTTTAATAGATCGTCAATATCAATGAAAGCTCGGACAAGTTCGTAATCCAGCCATATCAGACCAATAACAGCGGCGTTATGGCCCTTGATTTCGTAAAAAATGCTATATTTTGCCTCGTTTATACGATAGGGCATTCATTTTTTATATGATCTCTACCAAACTTTACCAGATTTTTTTATTTTATTTTTTAATTATTATTATTATTATTTTTTTTATTTTTTTTTGATTTTTTTTTTTGATTAGCTATACTGGCCAAGTTCGAAAACCAGCCAGATCGGACCAGTAACAGCGGAGTTGTGGCTCTTGATTTAGTTAAAAATGCTATATTTTGCCTCGTTAAGACAATAGGGCCTTCATTTTTCATCTGATCTTTACCAAACTTTATGAGATTGTTAATATCAATAAAACCTCAGACGAGTTCGAAAACCATCTAGATTGGACCAGTAACAACAGAGTTATGGCCCTTGATTTAGTTAAAAATGCTATATTTTGCCTCGTTAAGACGATAGGGCCTTCAATTTTTATCCGATCTTTACCAAACTTTACCAGATTGTTAATGTCAATGGAAGCTCGGACGATATCGAAAATCAGCCAGTTTGGACTACTAACAGCGGAGTTAGGCCCTTGATTTAATTATAAATGCTATATTTTGCCTCGTTAAGACGATAGGGCCTTCATTTTTCGTTTTATCTTTACCAAACTTTAATAGATCGTTAATATCAATGAATGCTCGGACAAGTTCGAAATCCAGCCATACCAGACCAGTAACAGCGGAGTTATGGCCCTTGATTTCGTAAAAAATGCTATATTTTGCCTCGTTTATACGATAGGGCATTCATTTTTTATATGATCTCTACCAAACTTTACCAGATCTTTTTATTTTCTTTTTTAATTATTATTATTATTTTTTTTTTTTGATTTTTTTTTGTTTTTGATTAGCTATACTGGCCAAGTTCGAAAACCAGCCAGATCGGACCAGTAACAGCGGAGTTATGGCTCTTGATTTAGTTAAAAATGCTATATTTTGCCTCGTTAAGACAATAGGGCCTTCATTTTTCATCTGATCTTTACCAAACTTTATGAGATTGTTAATATCAATAAAACCTCAGACGAGTTCGAAAACCATCTAGATTGGACTAGTAACAGCGGAGTTATGGCCCTTGACTTAGTTAAAAATGCTATATTTTGCCTCGTTAAGACGATAGGTCCTTCAATTTTTATCCGATCTTTACCAAACTTTACCAGATTGTTAATGTCAATGAAAGCTCGGACGATATCGAAAATCAGCCAGTTTGGACTGCTAACAGCGGAGTTAGGCTCTTGATTTAGTTATAAATGCTATATTTTGCCTCGTTAAGACGATAGGGCCTTCATTTTTCGTTTTATCTTTACCAAACTTTAATAGATCGTCAATATCAATGAAACCAAGTTCGAAAACCAGCCATATCAGACCAGTAACAGCAGAGTTATGGCCCCTGATTTATTAAAAATGCTATATTTTGCCTCGTTAAGACGCTAGGGCCTTCATTGTTCATCCGATCTTAACTAAACTTTACCAGATTGCTAATGTCGATGAAAGCTCGGACAAATTCGAAAACCAGCCAGATTTGACCACTAACAGCAGAGTGATGGTCCTTGATTTAGTTAAAAATGCTATATTTTGCCTCGTTTTTGATGATAGGGCCTATATTTTTCATCCGATCTTTACCAAACTTTACCAGATTGTTATTATCAATGAAAACTCGGACAAGTTCGAAAACCAGCCAGATCGGACCAGTAACAGCATATTTCGTTAAAAATGCTATATTTTGCCTCGTTAATACGATAGGCCCTTCATTTTTCATCTGATCTTTACCAAACTTTACTAGATTGTTTAGTTATGTCCTTTGATTTAGTTAAAATGCTGTATTTTGCCCAAGACTTTAAAAAAAAAACGGAAATTGCAGTCACTCGCTTAATTGATGTTATAAGAGCCATGTTAACCAGTAGAGCGTCCACATGCCCTCTTGGGCTTCTTGTTCCTGGGTAGAACCAGTACTATAAACCTTCTCTCTTGACAAGTCGAGCTCCCAGTGGGATTTGTGGGTAGAACCAGTACTAAGC
This sequence comes from Cyrtodaria siliqua, assembly GCA_037043455.1. Taxonomy (NCBI): domain Eukaryota; kingdom Metazoa; phylum Mollusca; class Bivalvia; order Adapedonta; family Hiatellidae; genus Cyrtodaria; species Cyrtodaria siliqua. The sequence goes on along the minus strand of JAWPHD010017527.1, from coordinate 31,392 downwards.
AAATGCAGATAAGGTGTCTCTCAGCGACACCATACATCTGGTCATGGTGGGGATCGAACCCACGTCCCTCTGATCTTGGGTCCGAAGCTACCACTAGACCACAGCGCTCCACTACATATATTTCAGATAGATTGGAACCCCACTGTTTTTCAAGCTCATTTTGAGGTGTTCTCGGGAGACACAGTTTATTCGGTATGAATTGTTTGTTTATCATTTGACTGGGTCGCTATTTATTTTAACAAACATCGTACGTAAGGCGTGCTGCATAACACACAGCAGGCAGCTGCATACCATTGCATTAGACAACAGAAGAAAGATAAGCGCTTTTATATATTATCTTTCTTTTTTATCGTGGTATAAGAAGTTTATAATATCAGTGATAGTTTACAATAATCTCTATTGGTTTTGGGGTCAGTAGTCAAAGGTCAGGGTCACTTTGAAGTTGAACCGATAATGAAACGTGTTTGCACTGAATAACCTGCGATGGATTGCACCCACCATCTTCGAACTTTATTTCTTGATTTGCCTTGGTGAGAGGATGACTTTTATTGATATTGGGGTCAATAAGTCAAAGGTCAAAGTCACAAGCACAATGCAGGCTACACAAGTGTTCCGAGGAACATGTCTGGTGTGTATTTCAGCATCATATATACTAGCTTCCTATGATATCAAGGGTTTTATGCTATCACGATAGTGTCCAATATATAAAACAGTATGCATCTCTGCTAAAATATGATAATTATTTTATAGATGTGATGACTTTTGGTAGATATAATAAAGTAATTGAAAAAAATAAGTATATTTATCCTAAATAAAAGGATATTTCAAAATAATGCAAACACGTTGACAATTTCCTTATGATCTTTAAAATTCATCACCCTTTGTCTCCATAAATGCAGTTTACATTACCTTGAAGGTTATATAATTCATTAATATTTAGTCTGATGAGTCTGTTGTAGTCCATCTAGAAATGGTCACTGATTGAATCTTATACCAGTTACTAACAAATTCAGGGTACACAATATGTGCATACCTTGATACCATAGAACTTCTAAAATAATAAGCTCAATGACGGTACCCTTCTTTTCAAATCTAATTCTGACATTTTTACTTAAATTTGATTAAAAATTATATCATAACAATTTAGTAGAAGACTCACAGAAAGCATTTGAGTTTCCTTTTTCTTTAAATATTGTTTACATTTTTTTTTTTGTCAAACCATTTAAGTACCGTGATACTATAGAACACCATGCTAACTCTTCTTCATAATATCATTTGTCGTATTTGTCATTCATTAAAACACAACAATGTAATTGAACCGTTCGCAAAACAATATAATAGCATAGCAATGCGACTTTAATAGTAACAGATTGCAATGTATCCCAATAACAGATGTATCAGTTTTCAAGCATAATAAACACGAGAAGCGACTTATAAGAAGATAACTGAATTTGCTCATTTGAATTATGTCGTGTACAGCGCGGACCTACTTTGAGTGCAGTGGTTTCTTTAGGATCACTTTTCTCATTTTTGCAATAATTCCAGATGATCGATTTAATTCTGTTAAATTCCTTTACAACCAGCTGGATAAGAAAACTATTTGCTTTGAAGATAATGGTTATTGCAAGATGTTTTACACAGATACAATACATTTATATTAGAACAATGGTTATTGCAAGATGTTTTACACACTAAATTTATATTAGAACATTATTATTTAGATGCAGTTTTACTGAACAAGACATTAAATTATTAGTTTATCAGTAGCATTTGGAATACTTGATTTTAGCAGTGAAATAGAAGTGTTATTTCATTGTGTGAAATATAAATAGAGCTTTATGTTTTTCACTGCCGCTACTACTTTTTTCACAGTAACAAAATCTTGTTTTAGAAAACTAAATTTATATCGTTATCTTTGAAAAGTGCTTTTTAAGAATATGAGCTTTAGTTTTTGAAAAATATATAGAAGTTAGTCTGCCGTGTCAATTTTTCAGAAAACATTACTTAGTCAATGAATCTATCAAAATTGGTGAAGTATTTTTTTAAAACAAAATAGCAATTTCACCATACTGAACCTATGACCACGCAAAAATTACATTTTTTCCCTGCATAAACATTGATTAAAATACAATAAAATCAGTCGTGAATAATAATTTTTGTTTCATCTTGACACGATCAAACTTTTATATTTCACGAATGCTTGCTTCGCGTTTGTGAACATGTACAGTTTGCTTACTTCTCTGTGAAATAGAATGTGTTATACACTCCAAAACAATAAATATACTCTATTTATTTCCAGACAACAGTTTTTTTATCACGTGTTATGGCATTGCAATACATAGGCTACATTCATCCAGTAGCTAGTGTACCAGTACAGCTATTCAACCGCAGCGCCAGGCGGTAAACCCTACCACCATTATGTATACACTGCAGTTAGTTAGTATTTCGCCTGCTTCAAGATATTTTGGGAGTATAAACATATGTATACTTAATGGCAATAATGTTTTATATGACTAGTAAAGGATTTTACATTTATTTGCAGTGATTTTCTTTGCTTTAAGTGATTTATCAATATTCCATACAGCTTGTTTGGCTGTGTCGCTATATTCCCTTTAAGGTTTGAAGCATTCTGACCAATCACTGATATTATTTCAAAGGTACACCTAGTAACAAATGCACCAACATTCAAAATTTTACAGTTAGTAATAATAGTTTTGTTCTGGAAAGTATAGAAAATAAATACATTATATACTTATTTTGATATATCTGTACAGAGTAAGGTTTAGTGTATTTACATGACAGATTTTATGTTTTAAAAACACTTTATTATATTTAGAAATGTTTGATTAAATCTCTCTGAGTAGCATAATGTATAGCATGATCAGAAAAGTTTCTCTAGGGCCATTTTGGGGGTTTTATACTCAAACCTGGCCTTTAAAGACGACGTAATGTAAAATATCAATCATTATTATATAACCTATAAATAGACGCGTTTTCATTGGCTAAAAAGTAATTTTTTAGAAAAAATATCTAGCGATATTGACCTGTTTTTTTGATATTGACCTGTTTTTTTGATATTGACCTGTTTTATATAATTGTTTTTTTGATATTGACCTGTTTTATATAATTGTAAATTGAGGGTTATATAATAAAACAGTTATGGACTTTTCAGCTGTTATACATGATGTTGATATGCACCAAAAAATCATTATTGACCTCGGCTATCGCCTCGGTCAATAATGATTTTTTTGGTGCATATCACATCATGTATAACAGCTGAAAAGTCCATAATTGTATAATATTTGTCAAAGCAGTTGACATTTATAATAGGTTTTAATGAAAATCCAAAGTAACATAACTATTTGGTCCACTAGATGAAATTGTTAAACATGTTTTTCTGTCATATATTTAACATATACTTTAAATAACTTTCGACGTTGTAATAGGATCGGAATTATATTTACAATATGAAATTACTTAAGGGTTTCTATAACTGAATCAAATGAGCGCCTATATAAATGCTTTGAACTAGTATTTGAGAATGTCAAAACGCAGGCACGCAGGCACACACACACACACACACACACACACATATATATATATAGGTATACAAGTCGATCAAGAAATGTAACATTCGCAAAACACTGTCAACGAAAAACACGTACGCAAAAACAAACAATCAGTAGAAGTTATAATAAAAGCAAAGTATGCGACACCACGGACATACACGGGTTGACGATAGGGGTACCGCTTTAGAACTGACAGTGGCAATCAGGCCGCTGGGGGTTTAAACCAGTTTCTGGGTTGCACACAACCTCACGCTTACCCTATCATCATCCCATAAAATGGGACAGTGGAAATAAATAAATTATCGAACAAACTAGGAAGCAGTTATAGGCAAATATAACGCAAAGATGATCATGTATATATGAATTTAAAAACACCGCCTAGAAAGCAACACATACGTTGGAACGCCATGACTGTCTTGTGATGTTGCCGATTAATATATGCGGTGTATTTCCCTTCATATGTGGTAGACCTTTCATGATACGCAGTGCATTTTTAATTATATGTGGTAATTAAATATTTATATGTAGTAGACCAGTATTTATATGCAGTAGATTAATCATTATATGCGATAAATAAGTCATTATATGAAGTAAATAAACCATTATATGCCATAGATAAGTCATTATATGTAGTAGATAGACCATTTTATTATATAACCTATAAATATACGCGTTTTCATTGGCTAAAAAGTAATTTTTTAGAAAAAATATCTAGCGATATTGACCTGTTTTTTTGATATTGACCTGTTTTTTTGATATTGACCTGTTTTATATAATTGTTTTTTTTGATATTGACCTGTTTTATATAATTGTAAATTGAGGGTTATATAATAAAACAGTTATGGACTTTTCAGCTGTTATACATGATGTTGATATGTACCAAAAAATCATTATTGACCTCGGCTATCGCCTCGGTCAATAATGATTTTTTTGGTGCATATCACATCATGTATAACAGCTGAAAAGTCCATAATTGTATAATATGCCATAGATAAGTCATTATATGTAGTAGATAGACCATTACATGTAGTCCAGTTATCATTATAAGTAGTGCATATGTTACTATATGAGGTCCTTTGAACATTATATGAAGTAGGTTTGTATTTATATGCAGTGCTTCTGTTGACTTTATATGTGGTACATATTTTAATATACATGGTGGATACGTCTTTATTTTTAATTCGGTAGTTTCAGTTGCATAATATTCGGTACAAATGGCATTATACGTGGTGCATTTCTTATGATATGCAGTGCTTTTTCTATTATATGCTGTGTTTTTTCATTATGATGACGAGATCATATAAATACTTTACTACCTCATATAAAGATGTATTTACCACATATAATTAAAAGTGCACTGCATAGCATGAAAGTTCTACCACATATAAAGGGAAATGCACTGAATATATTGATCGGCAATATCATGTCTTTCATGGCGTTCCATATTTTAACATTCAATTTTTCCACTGTTTATTCTAGCATGAATAGCTCATTTCATTCCATTTATCAATTTCACTTGCCGCATTTTCATTTTTGTTTTCCCCATCTTTTCATAACATTTATCAGATATCATTACTCCGAAACATTAAACTGCCATTTATAATGTATCATCGGGAGAGTGTCGGAGATAAATACATGCAGTAGCAATACTTTCTGGGATCAAAATCTCGGAAGAAAGTCGCTGTTCAACGATATCATTCATTTACATTTCATTGAGTCCAGGTCAATCGGAATTTAAGTATTTTACTTAATTTAAATTAACTATTTTTTTTTGCATTTGGATGTGAATTGAAGTAATTACAGGTGAAATAAGCATATGGATTACCTGTCTTCCAGGAAAATTGTATAGCATTTTATCTGCTGTCGTTATTGTATCATCAAATTATTAACAGCATCGAAGACACACTGTTCATTGGACCGTAAGGATCAGCGATAAGGCAGATCTCGTCAACGCATTAATCAATTGCGAGGGGAGTACTTTGGATTATTATAGTGACGGAATCGATTTTCAGTTTGAATAAAAAAAGAAATTAGTAACATCTGGAATTTTAAGTGCATCAGTTAAATCGCAAGAACGTAACGATGGTATATTGTTATGGCATCAAAAGCATTCAAGTTTTAATGGGAGTGTAAATCGTTCCAATGGAAACTAGGGTAATGGCGACACTGAGAGAACTTCAAATAGCTCTAGCGGAAAAACTGGAGGAGGTTCGGCAGAGAGACGAGTTGATAGATGAACTTGAACGGGAACTTGATGAAAAGGATTCAATGATTCAAGTACTCAGAAACGAATTGGACAAGTACAAAAATATTGTCAAAGTGTCCATCAATGTTGCTGTACAGTCCAAGGCTGTGTGTAGGCAAAAACGAACGGCAATATCGGCCGAACCGAGCTTAATCCGTACAAATTCGGATTTACGAATAATAAAACGGATCTGGAAATCTGAAGCGTAAGTATTAGTTCTGCAAAATGTTCATCATCATTTCCCTTTCATATATACACAAAGCATGCTACGTAATTGTATCGACTATTGTGTCTGGAAATTGATGAATTTTACTCCCCAGATAATTATAAACAGGTTTCAACATGTATTAAACATATTGAACATCCAAGTGGCGTTTTTTGATATATGGATTTATCTCACAGTGAAATATTAAAACGTTTTGAAGACACTACTTTTGGTTTTCTACTTTTGGTTTTCTTTAAATTACGTATTAATTGATCTAGATTGTAATTAGTAAAAAAACTGTTAACTTATGGAATTATTAACACAACATGAGTTATTCTTAATCCATTCATGTCTCATAATGCAGGCACACTGATTATATAATGGTTTGGAACTATTCTGCGAAATACGGAATATCAGTAACAGTAACATATTTTAGATGCACAGTACGGCATTTGGTTTATGACAATCCTGTGCAGGAGATCTGCTCCGTGTTCTCCTCTCCACATATGGCGAGTAAAGTCTTAGAAGCCTGTAGGGATGATACACCTGAATCAATAACCGAAGGCTCAATGTATATGATTGACACAAATGGACACTATGCATTGACATAAACTGCCCCATTGAACATAGGTCGTATGAGTTTCTCACAAACATATACTACTCCGTGACATTTCCAGAGCTGCTTGCAACCAAAGACGAAAGACGAAAGGCGAAAGCTAGCATTGTTTCCAAAAGTTCAAAAAGTAAGAACGGGCAAAATGATTATTATATGTTGTTTTTTTCAAATGCAGATAACTAACTGACATAAATGATGGAGAATAACTTTAGCCCAATGAATTATTGCGAAAAATATGACAAAGGTCGCCATTTCCAGAGATAATACTTATTTCTCAATTTAGATACGCTTCATATTTGGGAAATCTTCCCTATAACTACAAATAATTCATTTATACTAGCATATAGCATGATAGATAGATAGCTGATCTTGTCAATCGGAAATCAAATATTGCTTATCCCAGATGCCTATCATTCATTAGGTGTTGCATATCAGTATAATTCCGGATCCATTTTCTGTTTGTCTGTTTACTGTTTTGTCTGGTACACCATAACGTGTGCTATACTAAAATAATTCCGTCCCAGATTTTTTTCTCAAATGGCCAACAAAAGGGGAATCTCTAAGTAGAATAATTAAAACCTGACGATAACGCTATCTCAGGATTGGACTCTCTGACACGTACATAATTATGATATTAATGGTACTCCTTTGCAAAATTCATTTGTTTAGCCATCTGTTAATCATTAAAATATATATAAGAGTATTCTGTTTTATTTCTATCCAATTCAAGTTACGTTGTTTGTCCAACTATTTGTAATATTGTTCGTGATTATTAAAGAGTGTTTTTTACCTCTCAGTTTTCGAACACGTACTGACATTTGACAATACATATACTTTGGAGTATTATGTCTAACATAACATCATGTTGCATTAAAATAATCTATCAAGCATTCAACAAAACCAAACCTACTTCGATTGTAATAAAATGCATTTAGTGCCCATCCTATACAGTGTTTAGTCTGATAATTTTCATGTGTTTACTTCTGGTGAGTGGCATTGGTTTTCGAACCTATTTTTGTTTTAGATCTTCCGCCCATCCCTGCGCATAGAAATAGTATTCTAGATGATATTACAGAAAAAAAGCCAAATTAAGAAGATATTGAATTTGAATTAAACTGAATTGGATTTAACTGAGCACCAACACATGGAGCCGATGGGAATGAACATTCAGCGCCAACCCTCCATTTACATTAAAATAAAAATATTCAGACTGGACCTAGAACCTTCTCATCTGCAGAACTGCAGAATTGCTACACACTCTCCATGTTTCGATGGAGCCACGATTATTGTTTTCTGCCACCACTTACTTGAAACCTGAAACAATACATTGATGATGCTGATGAGCTTTAATGAACATGATAAACAATATGATAATACGAACATGAATTCGTCGAGATTTCCTCTACTTGAAGAAGCAGTGACCTTATTCTTGCCCGGGACCAAAAAAGGAAGATTACATACTCGTGCCATACGTACATAGTCATTTTTTGTTTCTCCTTTTCAAGAAAGGTTGCCCTCACCATCTTAAAGTCGATCTAATTTGGAATATTTTCCTTCTGCTTTGTAAAAACCTCAGGTCTGATGTGATAACAAATGGTGCTTAGTTCAAAACCCCGTATTGTATAAATCTTTTTACGATAGAACGAATACACAAGTTAGAAACTGTTAATGGCACAATCTTTGTGGCTTAAACGCAGAATACCGCCTATGCCGATGCGTGAGGGGTGTTGCATCCTACATTACCTCTCATGAACAGACGCAGTGAAACTGAGTCTGCTATTTTCTTCTATTGCTTACGTATGTTGACCCCGTGGGGTTTCCTTTACAGTGTTTATTATAATTGACAATAGTTTAATTTTACATGGTAATACGACATATTTGAAACTTTTAGAATTTTCATTTTGATTGAGATGCATTTAAGAGCGGGTTCAACGTTGATGGAAATCGATATTTGATTCATGTTATTTTTTCTTGGTTATTTTGAACAACCAATTAAGCTGATTAGACAGTTCAAAAATTGATGACGTCATTCCCACAAAACCGCCCGCGCAATTCGTATTTGTGGTACCAATTAAGATCATATTGTAATGAAAGAAGATAAAATGATATAGAATGTTCTTATATTAATTGACTTTCTCTACATTACAAATGATAAACACAATGTGCATCATCTTATAGACAGCACTGACTTTCGATTGGTATACCGAGCATTTACAGTATATCTCGTTAATTACAAGACAGTTGTCACGCCAACTGACAGTATCGACGCATATTCCAATTTTGATATAAATGTACATGACATCGCAAAAAATACATTATAAACCTAATGGTATCAGTAATTAGTAGCTAATGTGGTGTATTCCGTAGCCTTAATTTGTGACACTGTGTATACATTTAAGGTAGGAAGTGTTGGACCGCCTTCGTTAGCAATATATGAATATCACTTTTCTGTGTAAACATGTGACCTGCTACTTTGTATGAATAGTTTATGTCAGAATATCGCACGGAGACAAACGTCAAACAAAACCATTATATATGAATGAACTAATATTGAACACGCAATACATTGACCGAATATACACGTGTGTTATAATCTTTACACGTTACGAATACATAAACACGGGTCTTAATTTAAAAAAGTAACGGTTAAATGTGGGTCAATTTCAAAATGGAAAATACAGTAGTTCGTTTGGCTCTATAACATGTTATTAATTACACATTGTTTTCGATAAATAACAATTGTGTTTAAAATGTTTCATATTTTTTAATTAAACTAATTAATAAAGCATAACTATATCAAGGTTTGTGTCCTTTTGGTGGGATGTACTTTTATGTACACTGTCTTGTCAATTTGGGCTCTGAAGACAGGATAATAGTGAGGTCGTGTAAACCATTTTGCATACTGACCGTTCCGAGTCGGTAACCCTGTCTTCACCACTCTTTGTGGTGTGTATTGCCCTTTTTCATTATATATATATATTACATTTGCTCTTTGTTTGTGGTAAAGTGCGGACTTTCTTGTAAACTCACAACAGTAAACGTAAATTTACAGACTACCAGAAGCATATGTGCATGCCAAGCACCTTTCACTTTGTTAAATTTACCTTTAACATACCATCATGATATATGTATAATTATAAACAAATTCCTGCATGTAATTGGGGTACAGATCGTTAATGTTAGTTTCCCAAAGCGTCAAGAGGAGTTCTACTTCGAATGTGTGGGGTTGTGTGTTTTCTATGTGATCATCTTCAATATAAATTGGAATTTTCGTTTGAATTCTTTAGTGTTTTATACATAACCCAATCAGTATTGGAATAATGCATATTTGTGAAAGGAAATATGTTTGTGAACTATACCGTTACATATTTGAAAAAAACCTGCACTACAAAGCTGCAACACGTATATCAGTTACTGTTAATCAGTTCAACATGTTCAGGGTTAAAACGGTGTAACGTTAAACAAATTAATGGCTCAGTAGTGTATATGTTTTCATTGATAGCCTAGCTCATTTTCAGGTGAAAAACCCTGCATATATATCGTTTTCTGATGAAACGTTCAATCGATTTAATTAATACTGACACGAGAGCTCTTAATGATGTTAATTTAATATTATGAAGCTAGTTTACCGTATGCTTAAAACTAAGCGAGGATATCAGATGTTATCAGATGTTATCTTATGTTAGATGAATGCGTGATAAAAGTTAATTATCGGTCACTAACACACTTTTTCTACATATTTATCTGTCCTAGACGGTGAGGTATATGTATACATGCATAGTTCGTTGGTAATCTTTTGCTAGTGCCAATAACAGAAGTGTGCAGTTTGGGTTCTTTAGGCTAGTGCCTACAATGTAGGTGTGCAGTTTTGGTGATATATAATATTGTCTATGTATATATATAGGTGTGCATAGTATGCTGTTTATTGGTAGAACAAATGATATATGTGCATTTTGTGACATTCGGTGGTGCCAACGATATAAGTGTGCAGTTATGTTAAATTTGATGGTGCCAACGATATAAGTGTGCAGTTTATGTTAAATTTGGTGGTGCTAACGATATAAGTGTGCAGTTTATGTTAAATTTGGTGGTGCTAACGATATAAGTGTGCAGAATATATGATAAACGTGTCCCATGTGAAGGTTTGGTTGTATTTGCTAGTGCCAGTGATATAAAAGTAGATTAAAAGTCGAACAGGCAATGTAGCATTCATAGAAAAGAGTCGACCAAAAACAGGCATACAAAGCAAACAACAATTACGAACAAAAATAGAAGCAACGTATGCGACACCACAAACATAAAAGGGTTCTTGCCTTGTCGTGCCCTCAATGGTGTATTCTCTTGTTGCTCTGGCTATTGTTTTTTTTATTTATATACTGAATCAAACAGCTAACGCACCGGTAGACAATACCTTTAATATCTCAATAATAACAATCAATAAATCAAGACAAATGTCATGCTGAACGAGACAAATATCTTGTCAATAACGACTGTAAATTTAAAAAAACATCATTCAAATCACCAGTCTCCAACGGTACCAGTCGGCATATACTAAGTTCATACATTAAAGGTATTGTCTACTGGTGCGTTAGCTGTTTGGTTCAGTATATATACATGAGCATCTTTGTGTTTTATTTATATTGCCTATTAATGCTGCATTGTTGGTTAGACAATAGTTCATTGCTGGGATTTCTTTATTTACACTGTCCTGTTTTATTGGGTTGACAGTAGGATAAGTGTGAGGTTCGGTGCACGCTAGAACCTGGTTTAAACCCCCAGCGGCCTTTTTTGCCACTGAAGGCGGTAACCCTATTGTCAACCCGTTTTGTGTTTGTAACGTCATATGCCTTTATTCGTTATTAACATTGCCATTCATGTTTGCATCGACTTGGAACGATCAATGACAAAATGTCCACTAGGGGTATAAAGCAAGTTCTAGGGCGCACCAAATCTCACTCTTTCCCTATTGTCATCCCAATAAAACGGGACAGTGTAAATCAAGAAATCCCCGTTTGACCCGTCAGCATTACTAGGCAATACGAAGAGTATTCCTTGTAATTCTTGTTTGTTTCAAATGCGTGTTTTTCGTCGACTGCATATTTTTTCTCGACTTGTATAACATCGTCTTCTTGCTATGCGGCCGCCTGTTTCTGTGCGTGTTTTTGGTTGACTGTTAACCTTGAATGCTATATTTTCTGTTCGACTTGTATACTTATTTTCATCGTTGTCTTGCTATGCGGCCGCCTGTTTCTGTGCGTGTTTTTGGTTGACTGTGGACCTTGAATGCTATATTTCCTGTTCGACTTGTATACTTATTTTCATCGTTGTCTTGCTAAGCGGCCGCCTGTTTCTGTGCGTGTTTTGACTGGTTGTGATCCTTGAATGCAACATTTCCTGTTCGACTTGTATACTTATTTTCATCGTTGTCTTGCTATGCGGTCGCCTGTTTCTGTGCGTGTTTTTGACTGGCTGGATCATTGAATGCAACATTTCCTGTTCGACTTTCATACCTATTTCATTCGTTATCCTGCTATGCGGTCGCCTTATCTGTAGTTGTAACAAGTTTACTTCATGGTGATCTTGTTATGCGATAAACTTTTTCTTCAATGTGATCGTGCTGTGCTTACTACTGTTTACCAAAACTCTTGTGTGTCATTAAAATCCAATTATTGTCTGTGTCTTTAATACTGCTCCATGGTCGATGATAACATATGATTGATATACCTGAGACAACCGTATTATTCCCCCGGCTCATACCGTCGGTGCTACTTTCAATGTTGTTATTTAAATGCTTCTTAATCAGATTGGATCCTCCCTCCATGAGTGCATCTACATCATGCATGGTGAAAAATGCAGATAGAAGGGATTAATAGAAGTACTCGGCAAGCACAATACCGTCAGAATCATATAAAGGAAGGAAACACACATTTTTTAAAACTTCTGTTATATAACAGATAAACTTGATGCCAGCAGTTTGATGGCAATATATATACTGATTCTCCCATGCAATAACATAGTTAAGAACGCAGTTCCAGTGAGTTTTATGAAGACATAACGCGAAAACGTCATGAACGACAACCGCCGCATTTTAAGTAAGTAAACAATAAAAACCACATGCCATTGTATACAACTCACAATACCGATATATACTGTCTATATCGAGTAATGTTCTTGCAATCGGGGTTATTGTTTTACGTTTATTTCATCATCTCATTTGGTAACATACTGAAACATATTGGCGATGGACTGGTGACTGATTATATTTAAAACACTTTTGAGGTTGTGTTTGACTAAGTAAAGTGTAGGCGGTAAAAGGTCGCCACGAGTACAAATCAGTTGTGCTTTTACTTACTGGTCCTTTGGAATTGTAAATACCCTTCTGTTGGGTAAAATAATTAGCAAATTCTATGACAAGAGGGATGATTTTAATTTTGACATTGTTAATTATCCCTACTTGGATGGGGATGTTCCCCGAGCAACTTCTTATGGGGTGTATGTGTCTCAACTTATTCGTTTTTCTAGAGCTTGTACTCGAGTTGAGGACTTTAATATTCGTAATCTTTGTATAACTAAAAAGTTACTCAATCAGGGTTACCGTTACCATAAACTTCGTAAAACCTTTGCAAAATTGTATTATCGTAACCCTGATCTTCTTTCCAAATATAAAAGCAATATAAGGACTCTTCTGCGACAAGGACTATCACAACCTGACTTCTATGGTGATGTGATTTATAAACTTCGTAAGATTCTTGGTCATGATCACGTTCATACTATCTTTGTTAAACTTGTTAAAAAGTTTATCAAAAGAGGTTATGACCCTATCATTTTGCAACGTACTGCATGCTTGGTGGTGGACCCTTTTACAGTTCGCCACTATGCTTTCCTCTTTAATTGTACGATAACCGGACAGGTTGTGGACCCTATGATGACGCCTACCTAAAGCCCATTGGGACAGTGGCGTTTGATGTTTGTCCATGATCTTTCTTGTCGTGCCCTTAATGGTTTATTCTCTTACTGCTCTGACTTTTGCCAAGTCATTGAGTACCTTTATAGTGGCTTTCTAGGCTATTGATTTTTTGTATTATATTTACACGAGCATATTTGTGTTTTACTTATATTGCCTATTGATGCTGCCTTGTTGGTTAGAGATTAGATCATGGCGGGGATTTCTTTATTTACACTGTCCTGTTTTAATGGGATGACAGTAGGGTAAGTGTGAGGTTTGGTGCACCCTAGAACCGGTTTAAACCCCCAGTGGCCTACTTTGCCACTGACCGTTCCAAGGCGGTAGCCCTATTTTCAACCCTTTTGTGTTTGTGATGTCCTTTGCATTTATTATTGCTTTTGTCTTCTTGTTTGTCTGTTTGCATGTTTGTTTCTGTGTTTTGTGGTTGACTGTCCTCCTTGAATGCTACTTTCCCAGTCCGATCTTTTTATATTTCTTTTTAAAGTAGAATACCGATTAAGCCGGTACTAAGGGGCGTGAGAGGTGTTGGACTTTCTCTTTTAACATACTCTAGTTTGTGTTTGTTGCTTCCAAAGGACCCTCTTTTCAGTATTTATTAGTAAATTGATAAATTCTGGGACCGCTTTCAAATATGTACTACCATGCAACTTTAGTCAACAAATTGTATTGGTTAATAATATTATTTAATATTTCTTCTATTATATAAATCATTTCCAAACATATCAGTATCAGATTATAAAACATTTATATTCCCTAAGCTATAGTTTTTACATATTTCGAAGGGCAAGGATGCTTTTAAACGTAAACAAAACACATTTGAACGTTTTAAAAATACAAATATATACTCTATGTCTAGAATTATCAAATTTATTGTTTTCTGGCGTATATTTATGCATAAAAAACTAGATTTATGCAAGAGGTCATAACTTAACGAGGAATGATAAGACGGTCTGGTAAATTGAATAGGAAGGATAAGACGGTCTGGTGTTCAGAGGGAAACACAAATATTTCACTTCGAACAGTCAAACCAATGTCTTTATGTATACGAATCTAGTGAGATAGTGATAGGTCAGATAGTAAGTAACAAACATTTTTTTATGCGCAAAAAAACCCAAATAATCCCACACGCGGTATCCCTATTGTTATCTCTTTATGTGTGTGCTGTCTTTATTTATGCTAATCTAGTGCGTTAGTGATATCACTAACGCACTAGATAAGTTTGCGTAACAAACATTTCTTTTTATGTTTAAAACAAAAGTTCTTTGGGTGAAAATGAGTTCTAAGCACAATGTATTATATTTCAAACCTGACAAATTTGAATATATAATTCTGATCCTTTTCATTAGTTTTTCGGAACTTCGGAATTTCAAAAAAAAATGTAAAAAACAACACTGATGCTTGACGAGGTACATCATCAATCTTGTAATATTGTCAATTCATTTGGGACCGGTTTCACGCACTGACTTTATAAATAAAACATACACTTCTACATTTATTAGATCAAATTACATTACATGACACGTTTCCTGACACGTTGGAGACCTATTGACTACTTCAGTGTGTATCACGGCAATGACCTGGTCGGAAATCACTCGCACTACCAAATCTATACAGGATACAAAATATGCTTGTTTTAAAAGTGCGACTTTAAATATATGTTTGTTTTAAAACAAATACATTTGTTTCATAGTTTTGGTGTGTGTGTGTGTGTGTGTGTGTGTGTGTGTGTGTGTGTTGCGGGTGTGTGTGGGGGTGGGGGAGTGGGGGTGGTTAGGGGATATAGTGTGGGTGTGGGGAGGGGTGGGGTTAGAGATCGAATTGATGGTGTAATTTAATTCCCAACCCAATTGGCATGAGTTGTAACGATGCGGATTCATTTGCTTGATTTAAATAGGAACATATGAGACTGGCATGGATCAATGCTTTGTAAATGAAAAAAATAAATCCTTTGATGAGTGCGTTTCAAAGAAGAATCCATAATATCGTATTTCAATTTTACCTTGACAAAATATGACAGAAGTAAATTATTACGAAGAACTTCTATAACAGCTGCAAACACATTGCAAATGGTGCATTACCGTCATTAATAATATAAACAATACGAGATTCAAGCAAATCTTGAATTGACGATGCTCAATGCATTCATTTTCAATCTGTCTCTAGAGGAGTTTCTATTTTAACAAGCGATGCCAAATGCCAATTTCCAATATCAGTTACACTTGAAGTGTCTATTTACTTTACTAGCAAATTGCATGGTTAATTGTTAAAGAACTTCTATAACAGCTGTAAACACATTGCAAATGGCTCATTACGTCATTTATAATATAGAAATGTTCAATACGAGCTTCAAGGAAATCTTGAATTTCTTCTTGAATTCACAATGCTCAATGCATTTCATTCACAACCTGTCTCTAGAGGAGTGTGTAGGTTAACAAGCGATGCCAAATGCCAATTTTCAATATGAGTAACTTTCTTGCAAATTGCATGGTTAATTGTTATAGTTAACCCATTTTGCAGAAGTAAGTCATTAAGCTATGTACTTAATAGCCTTAATAGTGTTTTTTTTAAAGATAATAACTGTGTGTGTTCGCGCGCGCGTGTGTATGCGTGTGTGATTGCGTGTGCGTGTGGTAATTTTTGCTCAGTTATAACTATAATCAGCATATAACTTTAATGCATAATTCACGGAAGTGAGTTTGATAAGCCACTGATATGCGACTGCACACGTTCATTAAGCCGAGTTGTTCTTGGTCTGTAGAACGGAAGCAATAACGGATCATTCACAGAGTAATAGGCACTAATGAAAATTTCACCTTTCATTTCACGCACATTTTCTCCCCACATCTGGATACTTTTATTTTCAATCGGCACGTTTTGGTTATTTGGAATTTAGCTCTACTAGATATATAACAGATGTATATACGCACATTCGTTCGTCCTCAGCCATCCGATAGCAAAAGGTTTACAAATCAGCAATTCCTGCTGGACAAAAGGTTTGACAAATTTCAATTTTTAAATTTTGTTTGCTGGTTTACAGTATAGACACCTTTTTGAAATCACTAGATACGCAGTAATGAAACGCGTCAACACTAAAGCTTATAAATGGTGCCATGTCCAACTTTGTTTCTTTCTGGATTGTCATTCAGTTTTGATAATGTCACTAAAAATATATTTGAACATTTAAAAGCAAGCGTTCATGGTCTTTAACTCTGTCTGAAGTTCACGACTCTTTGTATTTTCCTTTTCTCTGTATAGGTTATTTCCTCTTTGTTTGTGGTACAGTGCGTATCTAAGGTGCCATTGCGTTTAGGTGCTGTGATTTCTATTGGACCATTTTTCTCATTTAGTTCAACATGATTACGTGTTTTGTTCATCATCACACGATTCAAGTTTACAATCTCACTCACGGTATCCCTATTGCCAACTATTTTGTGTGTGTGATGTCGCATAGTTTGCTTCCATTGATCCTTTTATCCTTGTGATTGTCGTTTGTTTTGAATTCGTGTTTTTGGTTGACTGTGTCAGGTGACTGTGTTATTTGCATTCTGCATTTTCTGTTCGACTTATATGCGTTAGCGTATAGTTGCCATTGACCGTTCCAAGGCGGTAGCCCTATTGTCAAACCCTTTGTGTTTGTGATGTCTTTTGCAGGTTATTCATCTTTATATATAGTTGTTCTTTGTTTCTTTGTGTGTTTGTGGTTGACTGTCGTCCTTGAATGCTACTTTTCCTGTTCGATTATAATATCCACTTTTACTGTTACATTAGTATTGTTTGTGCCGTGTGGCGACCGTATAAAGTCTCCCCCTACATCCAATCAATATTGCTATCTTTTCATCCCACAGGGATTGTATGACATTCATTGATCCAGTTTTTCCTTAAACACATGTCTTTCTAATACCATGTTGAAGGTTTTGTGCTCATCGACATTTTGGCCCATTTTATTAGCCACTGACCGTTACAAGGCGGTAGCCCTATTGTCAACACTTGTGTGCTTGTGATGTCTTTTGCCTTTTATTCATCTTTATACATATTTCCTTGTTTCTTTGTGTGTTAGTGGTTGACTGTCGTCATTGAATGCTACTTTTCCTTTCGATTTTTATATCTACTTGTATACTTATCTTCAGTGAATTTTGGCGTGACTGCTTTGTCAGATTACGGCATCCAGTGTAAAGAGATCAACTGATTGTATCGGTACGCACCCTTGTGTTTTTGCAAGAGGTTAGTTAAGTGCAAGTTAATCAAGGAGAGCGTTTCATTGCCCGCTTGTACATCTTATTCGTGCAATACCTTGATCTAATTATTCTGAGTCGTTACTCGTCCTTAATTATATAATGTATCAGCGTTTGGTACTGCTATAATTTAAAAAACACACACGCTATTATTATCCTAGGTTGTATGGTATATAGGAGTAGAGAAGATTGCTATAATTATTAATACGATATTAGAGATTTAAACTGTAAAATGAATGTCTGGTTTGCTGTCAATAATGGTGATTTTTAGGTATCTAGGATAAAGGAGAGTGCTGTTAGTACAACGTTTATGACTATACAAATTGGTATTCTAGGAGCTGTCAGACAACGATAATACTAGCGCTGTGTGGCTATACTGGATTTGAGGAACGTCTTATTTTTTTCCGGTTATTGATATACGTATATATACTTAAATCTCATTTCAGAACTAAGTAAATACGATACAAAAGTAGCATCTATGGACAGATAAAACGGTGTTTATGTATTGTTAATTTTGTATAAGCAGTTGTGCTCATAGAGTTGTCTAATATTATCGTGAAGAAAAAATTACATCCTAATGTTCATTACATTCCGATATAATGGAAACAGCTGCTCATGAAGATATTGCATTTTTGTATGGTTGATTCATTTCATATGTTGGTGACTTGAGGTGTGTGCGTGATTTCGCTATTTTGATATTATTTGTATGTGTTATGAAATATGGCCACATTGAGAGATCTTCAAATAGCTCTAGCTGAAAAGATTGAGGAGTTACGACAGAGAGATGCGTTGATAGATGAATTAGAATATGAACTAGATGAACAAGATCAACTGATTCATACTCTTAGAAATGAAATAGAAAATTACAAATCTGTCGTCAAAGTTTCAATAAAGGCTTCAGTACACGCCAAGACTATGTGCAGGCAGAAACGGGTGGCAATTTCTGCCGAGCCGACAAAAGTTCGATCTTATTTGGATTTACAAAACCTTAATTGCGTTCGGAAATCGGAGCTGTAAGTATGATTTTGAATAAATCGCATGATATTAGTTGCATGATATTATAAATTCGCCGACCTTTCATTTTTTGTTTTTATCGACCCAGTTATTTACATTGGGACAGGGTTTTGTCACTCACTCTTTAAAGGAAACAACGATGCCAATTAAGGTAAACAACCCGTAAATATTTAATAGTTTGCTTTTATCACTGTTTCTTAGAAACAACATAGAATACATCCAAACCTGAGCAATATTGCATCTGCATTCATTAATCAGGAAGAAAATATGGCAATGGAAAACAGTTTTAGGGTCAGTTATTTTGTGACTTTCCTCTACATGGTTTGCTTATATTATTTTGTCCGTGTTTATATTAGTTTCAGTACATACAATACATCAATTCTTTTTATGGCCTTCTGACCTTGAAACTTCACATACAGTGTATTGTGTAGCACTGATTATCAAAAGCTACATGAAAAATGAAGCATAAACATATAAATTCATCTTAAGTAGTATGTAGGTAGCGGTAATCTTCTTTTAATACCGTGAAGGGTTCCTCGGGAAATAGTGTACCCATATTAAGAATTTGCGTTTACCACTATTCATAATTTTCCAATGCCAATCTGTTGAGATTTTACCTTATTTTAGCTCGGTGGTAACATGTATGTTACTCGGTTTTTATCCTTAAGTTATAGAGTAAAATAAAAATCTTTGGCGGATTAAAAAGATGATAATTTTCAAGATTCGATTTTAAAAGATACATATATTGAATCAATTTGCATTGGTGTTTATCACTGATGCTCAACCGACTTTAGCTCTTTATAAACCTAGTTTGTAGTGATAATTATATTAAAAGCTTTATTTTGTGTGTACAGCTATGTATCTTCTTTTGGAGCTGTCTGATTTTAAAACTCCAATGTGGATACATTTAATTTAAATTATTGTCTACTATTTTGATTTTTCATATAGGGATTGAGGATAAAGTCCGAGTAAACTCCTTTAATTTCACCTACTGTATATTTTTTCTATTCTATAATTGTACTGGATATCTCAACATCTCGGAAATGTGTAACTAATGACAGGATGTGAACGTTATGAATACAGCTTGATACGTATATCATAGTTCAATCTTAGGTAGAACATTCTAAACTGAACTGTTTTTTATGTATCAACTACTGACCTTGTAAATTTAAATGTTAATTTAAATTCGGATGACATGGGTAGCATATTGGTCACTGCACGTGGCGTACATTTCACTCTTGTATAGACTTTGCATTCTGCATCAATCTGGTAAATACCAATTGTTATATATGTATAAATTATCATTCTCCTTTTTCCATATCACACCTGATATCATCCCGATAATTCAATATTGAGGTAATACCGACGTCCGTAGGACCGAGGTGTCCGTCCTCCGTTAACCTTTTGATATCAACACTCTAGCACCTTCATTTTTCATCCGATATTTACGAAACTTTACCAAATTATTTTTATCAATGAAGATCGGACGAGTACGAAAATCAGCCAGATCGGGTCATTAACATCGGAGTTATTGCCCTTGAATTAACGAAAAAGTGATATTGTTCGAGGGATGATATCAGGTGTGATGTGGAAAAAGAAGAGTTGTAATTTATTTATCATTAAACTTCAAACACAAAAAAAATAATATTTTGAAATATGTTTAGATCTATCAGGTGTGATATTGAAAGTGACGAGTTGTAATATACTGTATTCATATACTGAAAAAGAGCAAACTGTATTTGATAAGTTTCTTTATCAATTTTGGAAATGTTATTATTAACAAAGCGCTCGATTTAGGTATGTTTTTGATTAATAACTTTCTTTATATTTAACTTTTGTTTTGGTAAAGCGCGCATATAAAATAGGCATTTTCCTCCACCGCAAACAGGTATTTCGATTCATATAGACTTTCTTAGATTTGATCTCCAAAAGTATTTGAAACGACGAAAGCGTACATGAACGTGAACAATCGGAAGGGCTAATCTCAGAAAGTACTGGATGAATCTAAATACCGGTTGCGTCAGAGGAAAGAGACCATTCTTTAGAAGGGTGTGCACTTCAGTTGAACAACATTTGTCAAATTTTCTTTTGGCCACGTATGTGTATATTTAAAACGACAAATTAACCGCGTTAGTTTCCATTTGGGAAGTTAATATCCTAATGCTTGGATAAGAAATCCGGGTGTCTGACCACCGCTGAGGTTTCAAATTGTATTGTAATAGCGTCTTTCTCACCCTCAGGGTTTTTGTTTGTTAATGTTTTGTTTGATACATTCTGACAATCGACCTGGCATTAGAAAAAGTATTGCCAGAGAATATATAGATACATAATTCGGTAATGTTTTGTTCATTATACCAATGAGCTTGTACATCTATGTTATGAACGTAAGCTGAAGGTTAATTAACATGACGCCAGCACTTAGATATCTCCGCCCTCTTGTTGATGTCGAAGTATGTTGACATTATGTTTTATTATAATGTAGTTGCACGTGCTGTTGGTTGTCGGAGGTATCGTACTGTTTTGATATGTGGAATGGATAAATGATTGACAACTGGCGTCATATTAATTGTTACAATGACGACTTCATCTCGGCATCTGAGGTCGTATTGATCGTCTCTGGGAGCTCGACTTGTAAATGAGGAAGTGTCGATTCTTACGGATGGCGGGAGATGTACAGTAATGGTTCTACCCAGTAAAAATGGGTGGTCTGCCTCCACCACAAAACATCTTTTGTCATATTTAATCTGACATGTGTTGAAAATGACGTAATACATATTACAAACAAACAAACAAACAAATCATATCGATTAAACACCCGTAAAACAAGAGTAGTAATGCATAAACTTTTGCGTTTTACACAAACAGTTGCTATGATAACAAACATCTTTCAGATTGCCAGTTAAAATGGAACTAGTTAATTCAACAACATAATTCGCATTTGTGCGGCATTCGCAATCCCGTTAACATGTATAATGCTCGCGTACGCACGTTCGCTAGATCCTTTGCCGCAGAGATGGTATCATAAGTTAAACTTTGTTTGTATGGTGTTTTGCGTCATTTTCAACACATCTAAGGTTATACATAACTATCGATTTATTTTGTGGTGGAGGCAGACCACCCACTTTGTGGTGGAGGCAGACCACCCACTTTTTCTTGGTATAACCAGTACTCCCGCCATCCGTAAGAATCGACACTTCCTCACTTAAGAGTATCAGAAGTAAAGCTTACAGCTTAACACTGTGTAGAACATATTTTAAGTTATGTCAATCATATGAACTGACACAGGACTAATCTGCAGGTATAACACAGTGATTCTATCAGACATGTGGCACGTTAAGTCAGCTAATCGAGTGTATTATGTTTACCTTTATTCTCTACCACTATATCTGTTACAACTAATTTTGTTGTCGCTATGTCCGGTCCGTTAATAAAAACATACTCTTGAGTCACTTTTTTTTTTTTCAAAAATAGTATTAAATACTGAAAAGGGGATCATTGGAAGCAACACACACAATCACAAAATAAAAGTAGCCGACTCGGTTTTAATGAGTCTGTTAACGAGAGGTAATATAATGTGTAGCACCTGTTCAGCTACCTAGCACCGAGCCTACGTCTCACAACACAGATAATTTAACATTGCTCTACATATGTACCAGGACCCCTCTGGACCACTGTAGAACATCCTGAATTTTCTTAAAAATAATTTCTTTGTGAAACTTGATGTCTGTTTCTCGAATTATCCAGCAAAAAAACGGGGTTGACCAATTTGCTTGTTTTTTAATATCCATAGTTTGAAGAGACCCTCTTGAATTTGTCCATTTCACTTACATTTTCAAGTGTAATAGATTCGTCTCAGATCTGGGCTCAGAAACATTCAGGCATATCCAAACCTGTTTGAAATCATGGACTTGTCCCATTCTTGTCACCTGCAACAAAAAAAGAGAAACTATTTGCACATTTTAAGAAATAAACAAGAATTTTTTTAAGCGCCAGAAAGTTCTACCGTGACTGGCAAGGGAAATAACTGTTTTAGTGAGACTTTAAGCGGTATTATACTGTAAAGTCACAAATATTGAGCTTGAAGGCCCCCGTAATTAATAACACTACAGATTTGTAGTCGGGGCGACTTCTTACAGCCACCACGCTGCACTAAACAAACGCTAGTGTGAATGTCAATACATACTGTAAAGGGGATCCCTTGGAAACAAACAACAAACAAGAGAGAAAAGTAGCAGACTTGGTTTTATTGAGTTTGTTAATGAGAGGTAATCTAGAGTGTAATATCTTTCACGCCTCCTAGCATTAGCTTAATCGGTATTCTCCTTAAAGGCACACATATTGGGATAGATGATCACATAGGACCAGTAAGTAAGTAATAACACTACTGACATGTAGTCGATGCGACCTTTTACAGCCCCAAAACAACACTTAACAAGCTCTAGTGTGAATGTCAATACATACTGAAAAGGGGATGCCTTGGAAGCAACACACACAAATAAGAGAGAGAAAAGTAGCGGACTCTGTTTTATTGAGACTGTTCATGAGAGGTACTATATGTGAAACACCTCTTATTTGACGTTTCCTATGTTGCAACAATGAATTGAGAAGGTTAAAACTGAAGTTTCACAGTTTCGAAATTATTTTCCGTTGCAAATCGTGTTTTGTCGATATTTACCGTAAATATATAAAATTCTTATTGTCGTTCTGAGTCTCTAAAATGTGCGAAAAACGCCTTAACTTTGTAGAATGTATCTTTCTCTTTTGCAGAGATAGAGAATGCGTTTAGTCACTCAAAGAAAATGTTGAGTAATCGATAAGCGAGTGTATTGATACATATGCATAAGTCATGTAATGAAAGAACAATTTCCCAACCCGACGGCTTTGGTTAAACCTGTGCCAACCACAACATATAACCTACAGTTTTATCCATATCGATATTATACAATTAGACTTCATCGTGATCATGTTATGCAAAATGTCGTGATCTTGCTATGCGAAGATGGTTATCGAAATGGCGTGTGTGTCTTATAAACCGAATGTTACAGTGTTACATTAGGATACATATAGCTACAGTCGATAGCTCGAACACCGGTGATTCGAATACCATCGGTAACTCGAACACATATTCCGGTCCCGGCACAACTCCTATATAATTCAATGTAATTTAACCTCGATTATTCGAATATTATTTCTCGAATACCCCGGCTCGCTCGAATACTTTTTACGGTCCGAAGATCCATTTTTGTGTGATATTAAACCTCGCTTAATCGAAGGGGATGGTCCGTTGCCATGCGACGTCGGCCATATTAATTGTAATCGACGCGTTTGTATTTGTTTGTAGCAAGTTTGATCATAGTGCGAAAACAGATAAAGTTGGTTGTTAAAGGTGCGAACATTTATGATTGAAAAGCGATAATAGACAGATATAATGTATGTTTAGTGAACTTTGTTTACTGTTAATTACGATGAATTAAACACGGTTGATTTTTTAATTAAATAATGTACTGAAACCAGTCTTACCTTGTTCTCATTATTCGGACTTCCGGAATGTATGTTAAAATATATTGGTGTGATATTTCTTTAAATAAATGATAAAACAAACACATTATTGCAGTTTTTCTTGTATTTTCAGTGTAACAATTACATGTTATATATCCGTTATGAGGTTTAAAAAAAAATGCATAAACATAAAAAACATACCGAGAACGATACATCACGTACACAAGTAACACTATTTCGGGTGGTACACACATTCGGATAGATATTTTGGTTTTTACCGTTACCTAGATGCCACGAAGCCACCGATAGCTCGAACATATCCCTATGGTCCCGCTGACTTCGAGCTATCGAGGTTCGACTGTATTTATATGAGAATGTTTTAGGTAACAAATCAGTCTCACGGCTGTTGTTGATTGATTCCTTTCAATATTGCGTCTATATAGTTGATCTATGTTTATGTCTACACATACCAGTGTTGATCAGAATGACAGTTTATCTTTCTCGTATTAGCCATTTCTTCATTTTCAGGATTTTTCGGACATATAACATTTGCACTGAGTTATGAAAAGAAACTTGTTTTAAACTCACCTGATCCGAAGCTCATTTGAGCTATTGGGCTCTTCGTCCGTCTTCTATCCTCCGTCTGTCCGTTCGTCTGTCCGTTCGTTCGTCCGTCCGTCCGTCCGTCGTTAACGTTTTCTTTTAATTTCTTCTGAGAATTGTTTTTCAAATTTGTTAATGTCAACGCCACATCCAAGATGGACGCCGTTGCCATAAATATTCTTCTCAAGAACCACTGAAAATAGTTCGACAATGTTCCTTTATTAATGACTGACAACCCCTGATCAAGTTTGTTCAATTGAAAGTCACCGGGATCAAAAATGGCTGCGCCGGGGGTTCAACGTTTGTATATGGAGCTTTAGCATGTTTTGCATAGACTTATATAGGGTAAAACTTAAACAAAATCTTCTTTTCTGAAACCACAAGGCATAGAGCTCTTATATATTACATGTAGCATCAACTTATAGTTCTTTACCAACTTTGTTCAAATAGTGACCATTGAGTCAAATCTGGCCCGCCCAGGTGTCATAGTTTCAAATAGAGTTATAGGAAAGTCTTTAAAAATCATCTTCACTGAATCCACACGATCTAGTGATATACTATTTTGCAAGTATCATAAGCCTATGGTCCTCTATCGGGGGTCACAGTTTTACATAGAGTTATATAGGAAAATCTTTAAAAATATTTTTCCTTACAGGTTACAATAGCGTATATGAGTCTCCATGCCCCTCCATAGTAAAGTTAGAATGTTGACAACCTGTTAAAAACTCAAACCTGATTAGAATTCTGGGAAACTTACTTCAACATGAAAATAAACATGTTTGCTATTAAACATCAACAAGGAAAGAGGTGGTTTAATACCTTCTAAGAAATATTTTTTCAGTTGTATACTAACACCGGGTCAAAGGTCAAAGCTATTTTTACCCTATGCAATTTCGTACCCTGTCTACTTTCACTTCTGAAATTTATATCAAAAACTGTCAAAAACACGATGAGCTCCCTTTTCAAATATCAACAACATATCCAGAATACAGTTACAGCCAAAAAATAACAGGAAATTGTACTAAAAAATTTTTTTAAATAAAAAAAAGATTAGCACTCTTTAATACAGAACTACTTTAGACTGCACCAGGCGAGCAGCACCAGGCGAGCACATCCGGCTGATTTAGTGTAATTAAACCTACACTGCAAGAGCTAGACAAATGGCGAACGCGTGATCAAATTTGACCTTACCCCGGGTTTTACATAGACTAAATAGGGAAACACTTAACAATCTACTTCTCTGAAAGAACAAGGTATGGAGCTCTCATATATTGTATGGAGCATAAACGTATGGTCCTTTACCCAGTTTGTTTAAATGTTGACCCTGGGGTAAAATCTGGTTGACTTTGAAAATTAAGGTTCAGATCACATTTAGACTATCTAGCTATTATAATAATATGCATATTACTCATTTTACATTGACATAACAGGCATATCTTTACAATGGTTAACAAAGGTTCAAAATAATTGATAACTGTTTGTTTAAACATGGTTTACAACATTTCATATATACATTGTACAATCGTATTAAAGGATTAGAACGAAAGCAAACTGCTTATATAATTCTTCTCCTAAAATGATAAAGATACACTCTATACGGTAGGGTTATAACATTTTCTTTTTAACTTTGTAGTTGTTATTTGTTCTAATACATGTTTCTGGTTGACTGTGTTCTGTGAGCGCTACATTTCCTGTTCGACTTGTTTATTTACTTCTAAGAGTACATGCATTTCCAAAATTTGACTCAAAAATGAAAAAGATTTAAAAAAAAAAAAAGGAATTAAATAACGTGGTAAATCCATCTGATTATATGATAGTCAATGTGTCGCTGCTGTAATGAACAGTTTAATTAATATAAGTATCAAGTATATTCAGGATATTCATTTTAAACGATGTTTGCAAAATAATTAGCAAACTGTTTTAGTCAGAATGTGCTTATTGCTAACCTTAACGGAGATGATAGAGACTTTGTGTCAAGTATTTGTGTATACTATTACCGTTAAATACCATTAAATCACCTAATAGACACAACTGATTAGAAACGTACGCTTCGTTAAAAAGGCAAGCTGACTTTTTAACTCTTGTGTTTCATAAACAATACTAATTTAATGAAATATGATCTTTATAATATTCTAAACATGTTGTTTAATGAAATATGATCGTTATACTATTCTAAACTTGTTGTTTAATGAAATATGAGCTTTTAATACATAGTAGACAAGTGATACTTATCTTTGTATTACACATTGTAAGTGAGAAAGAAGAACACCATACTATTTGCATGCCGATGTTTTCAAATACTCCACATTATAAAAAAATCATTAAATTTCTTTAAGCTAGGTGTGCAAAAAGTAGTGTTAAACTTATTGTTTTCATATATATGATATATGTAGAAAGAAAATGTGAAGCTAATGGTAAACTCCATATATAATTGGAATGATAAGACGATCTGTTTTTACAGGGAAACACATACTTCCTATATACTTCGGACAGTTTCCTGTCAAACATTGGAATCAGACTAATACCAACGCAGCCTAGTGAATTAGTGTTATACATATAGTAAACCAGAACAAGCAGTTTCAAATTGTTACATGTTAAATCACTTATACTTTATAACCCACTTAACCGTATTCTGTACGCGGTGAAATCTTCCTTTCCGGAAATAATGTATTTAACGTTAAGTTTGATAAATATTTGAAATCCGATCAGGTTACATTGTACTACTACTACAAGTATTGTGTCGTTTGCTTTCAGTTTGACTTAAGTGTTCTAAGTAGTTTCTCTTCTTTTTTTATTTTTTTATAATCAGTTGACATTTGTTTTTGTAATACTCATTGTATTCATTATTGATAGTGATTCTAAATATTCCTATGACTGTATCATACTGTATGGATATGAGGACAACACCACGTAGGTGTTTCCACTCAGATTTGGTAGTCTAAAACGTTACACATTCTGGATAATTCATCGGATCTACAGGACTGCCAATGTATGTATATGAGGACAAAACCACGCAGGTGTTTCACTAAGATTTGGTAGTTTAAAAAAGTTATACAGGACAGTCAGTGTATGGATAGGAGGACAACACCACGCAGGTGTTCATCACTCAGATTTGGTAGTCTAAAACTATATAGGACTGTCAATGTATGGATATGAGGACAACACCACGCAGGGTGTTTCACTCAGATTTGGTAGTCTGAAACGTTACACATTCTGGATAATCATGGATATACAGGACTCTCAATGTATGGATATGAGGACAACACCAGCGTAGGTGTTTCACCCAGATTTGGTAGTCTAAAACGTTACACATTCTGGATAATTCATGGATATACAGGACTCTCAATGTATTGTTATGAGACAACACCACGCAGGTGTCTCAGATTTGGTAGTCTAAAACTATACAGGACTGTCAATGTATGGATATGAGGACAACACCACGCAGGTGTTTCACTCAGATTATGTAGTCTAAAACTATACTGGAATGTCAATGTATGGATATGAGGACAACACCACGTAGGTGTTTTCACTCCGATTTGGTAGTCTAAAACTATACAGGACTGTCAATGTATGTGATATGAGGACAACACCACGCAGGTGTTTCACTCAGATTGGTAGTCTAAAACGTTACAAATTCTGGATAATTCATGAATATACAGGGACTGTCAATGTATGGATATGAGGACAACACCACGCAGGTGTTTCACTCAGATTTGGTAGTCTAAAACTATACAGGACTGTCAATGTATGGATATGAGGACAACACCACGTAGGTGTTTTTCACTCAGATTTGGTAGTCTAAACGTTACACATTTTGGATAATACATGGATATACAGGACTGTCAATATATGGAGACAACACCACGTAACCGTTACACTCTAAAGCGTTAAATAATCTAGGGATTAATTAGGGATTAATAAGGACCATAATGCGTTTTTTATACGATGGACACACATGAGGACCACATGGGAAACCCTGAACTATTGGGGTGGTGTGGGGTGTGGGGGTGGGGCGGGTGGGGGGAGTGGGGGGGGGGGGTGGAATAGAGACTATCTTTTTATCAGCATACATAGATAAAATAACGGTTTATATTCAATGTGCTCATTTTAAATATTGATACTTGTTCCCTTAAAACTTACATGCTTTAATAACAACTTTCGGAAGAGTCAGTTAATACTTTAAAGGTCAACACATACTCGTATATCGATGGTGCTCAGGTTGTAATATTTATAGAATATTTAAAGTTTTTATTGAACCATAATTGTACTCGTGAACATATAATAAATGGTTAGTTGAAGTTTTGTACTAAAAGGGAGTACAAAATAAAATGAAATAGACAGACTGGATACGATATCGACACGTGTATAAGAGATTTGTAAATAAAGTGAATAAGAGTGGTTGATAAAGTTTGATAGAAGACGATTTTGATAATACTTTTTGTATTTCGATAAATAATTGTATTCATTAATTTATTACATATGCATTATGCTGAGCTATATAATACTTAACTAGATGCCCCAAAAACCAGTCATGGTAATACTTTTAAAATACCGACAGTTATGTTTGTAGGGGAATAAAATAAATACTGAAAAAAGGGATTGCTTGGTAGCAACACACACTATAAGAAAGTATCTGACCCGGTCTTATTGAGTCTGTCCATGAGAGGTAATATTAAGGTGCAGCAACTCTCACGCACCTAGCCCGGATAAAGCCACAAAGAGTGCCTTTTATTATCCAAATATCTTTAAGTAACAACACTACTGATTTGTAGTCGGGGCGAACTTTTACTGCCCGCCACACAGCACTAAACAAACCTAGCGTTAATGTCAATACATACTGAAAAGGGGATCCTTGGAAGCAACAAACACAAATAAGAGAGAAAAGTTTATTGAGTCTGCTTCACAAGAGAGGTAATATTAGGTGCAACACATCTCACGCTCTCTAGCACCAGCTTAAAAGACGAATGAAATATCCTTAACAAGAAAGCATTTGCAAGAGGATCTATAAATTAAAAAGTCTGTCGTTTTTGGCGGACACATGCGTTTGAAGTTATCTTAAAAGGTAGCTATGTTTTAAGTAGCATTTAGATTGATATGTCATCGATTTGCGACCGCACAAATCGACTATTTATACTTAACGGTTTACCAGAGTTGTTCTGGAAGCAATAACAGATCATCGTAGAGTAATAGACACTAATGAACATTTCTTCATTCATTTCACACTCCATTCCTCTTCGCTAACTGGTAAAAAAAAAAATCTCACCCAGCGCCGTTTTGTTTGTTCGGTTTTAGCTCTACTGATCAAAGACACGTAGTCGCAACTTTCATCATACTTAATCCACTACATCGACTACTCCGTTAGCTCTACATGACAAGCGCAGACAATACACTAGCATAAATACATTCTCCTAAATAAGTAGGATTTTAGTGAAACTTGGCCACATTTTTCCTTGTAAAAATGTTGTGTATGTTGATCGCCTAACTTTCGAATGAGCTAACAGCGGTTAGTAAAATCCTTACTTAAAATACTAGTAGAAAAAAACAAAGTATACATCTCCTTGAAATGGCATTTATGTGTTTTTCGACATCTGATATTTAAGGATGAGTGTCACGCCATAGCCGTTTTATTTCGAGGTTATTTGGTAAAGGCGTTCTTATCGTATGTAAACGAAAGAAAACGTCAATGCATCTTGGTTATAAAAGTTCTTCTAACTGATGTCCTTGTTGGGTTTGTGCTTTATTTTAAGTCGAAGAAATCCAATATGGATATCATAATTGACAAAACAAACTCAGTGGAAACCCTTGCCACGTTTCGGCATCACCATCCTAATGACAGCCAAGATTATCATAACTTTTTTTTTTAACTTTACTCCACTTTATACCCATTCA
Organism: Cyrtodaria siliqua; assembly: GCA_037043455.1. Taxonomy (NCBI): domain Eukaryota; kingdom Metazoa; phylum Mollusca; class Bivalvia; order Adapedonta; family Hiatellidae; genus Cyrtodaria; species Cyrtodaria siliqua. Next base: position 553 of record JAWPHD010017527.1, on the reverse strand, counting down.
TTTTGTATTTGTTAAACTCTACGTGTCATCAAATATTGATATTCACCCTATCATAGATCAGTGTTTATTTGCTTTATGCATTCCTGTAGTTTCCAATTAATAATCAACCTAAAAATTATCTTTTGTTCAGGCTTGTAAGGTTTTCACAAGTATAGTTGCATGTGACTTAAGTACACATCTAAATGCCCTCGTAGGCATCTATTCGTAATGATAACTTGATCTATTTATTCCGTGTCGTTTCTCTGCTCAGTTTGAGGTCCATACAAATTTGCTTCCGTATACTTGGTTTTATAGTATTTTTGATCAAAACAAATTTAAACTTGTAAAACTCTAAAATCAATGCATTAATATCCCTTGTGGGGCATGTTTCATGATGTACATCTGCTCATGGCTTATTCGAGAATTAAAACGATCAGCACATTCGTTTGGTGTTGCCCACATCGTAACATATACACATGTAATACTATCAATTTTAGAAGTCATGTTTGCTCTGTCGGGACCGGACACTCTATATAATTGATCTTTGGCTGCTTCTTTAGAATATTGTATATTG
>JAWPHD010017526.1:0-44180 GCA_037043455.1 Cyrtodaria siliqua | reverse complement strand
GTAAAATACCATACAAACAAACAAAAAGCATCTTTTGGATGGGGATGTAAACTGGCCATTCCTATGGCATCTATCCATGAAGGTGATCACATATTTCTCTGTGTCCTCTTCTTATTTTTAAAAGTGACTCTAAATAACCTGAATACACTCACTGTGTTGATGTTGATAGGAAAACTGAGATTATTTAACTGCTGAGAGCGATTATAATAAAATCCTTCATGAGATAGTAGGTGTGTTTTTTTCACGAATGAGTGGATGTGAGTTTAAAAACAAAACACGCTTTATACAGAGTGAAGGATTTCCATATAATCACTTTTTTTTTTATTAATTTTATGTATGGTTTTAACTGAAATGTTTTGCTTTTTTGAACATTATCAGTAGATATCATCGACATCAGCAACACTTCATTGACATAAGACTAAGCATCATAGTTCATTTTGTGTTCAGAGTTAGTTATTGTTGAGCCCATTTATGGATCTCGACACAATGTCGTCCAGGTGTATGTGTCAGTTTGTTAGTTTGTTAGTTTGTTAGTCTGTCCGTGTGCCCGATTTTAATTTCTTAATATCTTCTTTGTTACTTGAGGATTTTCACCAATCTCCACCAGAATGTTCATTATATGGATCCAGCATTATGTACACAATTTCAGGTTACTGTGACCTACTTTGACAAAATATAGGACACGTCTGGTCTCCGCTACGACATGCGTATTCGTTTCTTTCTGGCAAGATTTTCACCAAACTTCCCCAGAATGTTCCTTATTTGCATCTAATATCATATACAGAATTTTGGATTGCTGTGTTAATTGTTAATTAAATATGTAAGGAATGAATTTCTTGCATACCGGATAAGGCTACCTGTACAAAAATATCCGTTCTGAATCCACACGGAACCCGTACGGTTATTACAACAACATTCCAGGCGTAATATGCAAATGACTCAAAGCATGATATCCAGTCGTAATTTTATTTATAGCTCCTTTTTAGGCGGAATTTCGACGAATTATTTAAATGAGTACTAAAAATCCAGGCGGACTTTTTATGAATCCAGACGGAATATGCAAATGAGACGCAAACAATTTTACATACTTTATAAAAAACCCGGACGGACTTCCCAAATATCCGTACAGATTTTTTTCAAAATAACCTGGTGGACATTCAAAATATCTGTACGTACTTTCAAAATATCCGTATGGATCTTTCAAAATATCCGTACGAATATTTTGTAAAATCCGTAAGGACATTCAAAATATCCGTAGAGACTTTCAAAATACATAACATCCATATGGACTTGTCTGATGTGAATCTTCATTGTCTTATCTCCATCTGAGGTTGCTGTTCAAAAATACTATGTTTAAATGGGACCATATTCCATGGAGTATTTGGACTCACTTTCCATCATCTAATAATGTGATTTAAAAAAAAAAGAAATTCCATGGCAACCACATCAATCCATGGAATTCCACAAACATCCATGGAAATCTGTGGAAATCCATGGAGTATTTGAATGGCTTTCCATGGACATAAATCCAGGCATCTACTGTATTTTGCCATGGAAATACATGGCATCTTGAAAATTTCCATGGAAATCCATGGCATCTTCAGTGTTTCCATGGAAATGCATGGCATCTTCAGCATTTCCATGAAAATCCATGGTAATCCCCAAAAATAATTACTACACTAAAATATTCTATTTTTGGTTAACATGTTACAATTTTAAATCAAATGTGTAATACAAACTCAAAAACAGGTTAAAAATTAAAAATATGCAGAAGGAGCCTTAAAAACGCTATAACCAACAATTAATTGTCAATGTTAGCAGATTAACAAACCATGTGAATTTCTGTTAAGACACTGAGTCCTTAGAGCACATATGTCCCCCTTTAACCTCTTTTAGGTGTTTAGTAATTGGGTAAACAGACATTTAGGATACCACTATATGTACTGTATGCTCTTGCCATAATGACAAGGGTAACTCTTTTTTCTTTTTTTTTAAATTTAATTCAGATAATTACATTTTTTTTATAAAGGTACTTATCTGCAATGCAGATTTTCAAAATTAAAAGTAATTTATTATCTCTGTAAATTATACGTAATTGTGCAATCTGTGTTACTGTACTCATTCATCTATTATAAATTATTAAATGTATGACAAGTTTAAATGAAATCACATGTACTGTTTTTGAAAATATAACAGATAGAAATAATTTACATGTTTTTTTGTGTTTTTTTTAATAATTTATAATGTTCAATAGAGTTTTATATATAGTTTGTTAAGTATCAACATTATTTGTTTATCTATTTCTTAAATAAACAGTTTCGCATCCATGGTAAATCCAGCCATTTTCACTGAATCCATTCTTTCAACTTGAAGACTGTTCTCTAGATCTCAAACCCTGAAAGTTATAATGTAAATATTGTTATGTCAAATAATTTGTTTTATTAATTTATAATATTTTGTTACTTTTAAAGGTATTCAACATGTTTATACAGCTTAAAAGTATTATTTGTAGATGTTAAACTCTCATGCTATTACACTTTTGGCATAATTATTTGAGTTCTAATAAAGTATTATAAGCTCGGTATAGAGTATCTATAGTAACACATATTATGACTATGAGTATATCCCTGTCATAAAACAGTAAATTTAATTTATCATACATGCTATTAAAATGTTATGTTAACAACACCTCAAGTTTACATCTTGTCATAAAAGTGTTTAATGTACATACAAAAGATGATTTAAACAACCATCATAATTACCGTTATTTGATAAGAATTCAAATTATTCATGGTCCTGATGCAAACTGCAGTTGTGTATAACTGTGTGTGAGTCGCATAATCAGCATGAGTTATCCTTAATTTGATCAACTGAAAGAAATTCAAATTAAGCATGAGTTCTACTTCCACTTTGCAATATCACTGTACTTATATTAGACATACGGATGAAAATATATGCATGAAACAAATAAAACATTAACTTCATTAATTATAGAATTAACAAGTAAACACTTATTTTCAGAGCTTTCTCAATTAATGCATTATTTTTTAAGTATTACTCATTATCAGTAATTTATACAACCATAAACATAAATATATAATATATAATTAGTAGTAGAGGTTTAAAGTAACTTACCCGAATAATCACAAACTATTGTTCTTTAATTCCTGCCTGTTTTTCTTGGTTCAGTTTAAGATCCATCATTCATTCCTGAATCATGAAGAAATCCATCAATGCATCATAGATCTACATACACTGGATTTGAAACATGACGTCAATCCAATTTATCTGCCGAATAATAATTTACCCATGAATACTTGCGCGTACAGGTAAGGTATTTTCGCGCATGCATGCATGCGCTAAGTTACGCACCGTCTTACGAATTGATCAAATGTAAGAAAACCTAGTATTAAACATATCGTTATTAATTTATTTGTTTTGGGAAAAGTATTGACGATAGCCGGCTATTTCAAAGACGAATTGAAAGATAATTCTTTATTCTATATAGTGAAGTTGGTTTTAGCTTTACTGAAAACGAACTAAATAACAAAAATTACGTTCGTTTGACCGTATGTGAAACTGCGACAATGACGTGACTCGGCAAATTTAAAATATATATATACATACCGTTGCTGATTTGTTTATTTTGGGAAAACGATCTAATTGCGAAGATATTGGAGATTTATGCAAACCGTTTATTCTCCGTACGTACGACCAGCCCCTCAGTCGATAACCAATCACGCGCTTCAGTGTTTATACCAACACGAATACCATTGGCTCACGACAGCAGCGGGGCGGCCTCCATCACTGCTGTGCTGCGCGCACCACAAAACGTTATTTGTAACAGTTTTACTCAGGTTCTGGGTTTTTACAACCGCTAGTTCGGAGTGGCACATTCTAAAAATTATAAAAGGATATTCTAGGATTGCGGAATAGTCATTATCAGGCAAGTGCACACTATATTACTATACAAGTACAAGTATATTATCATATTGTAAAAATGCCATTGAACGCCATGATTTTGGGACATTCAATCCCCAGGCGTCTTGAAGTTTACATGAAGAATGGCATAGATACCCGGTTGAGACAGGATTTTAAATTAGAACAATCCTGGAATGTAAGCTTTTGTGCGAAAGGTGGCACGACTTTGTCCTCAGTTAGGCGAATTATCGGCAAAGTGCGACAGCGTAGGCCCGATTCTGTAGTTCTTATGCTCGGCGACAACGACGTAAGACCATCACGTTTTGACACATCGCCCGAACAAATCGCGGCTGGATTAGTGAGCTTTGTGTCATTGCTTCATCATAGATATGGTGTAGGATCAATCGTAGTTTGTCAGCTATTGCCAAGATTCGAGGGACACAGAAACTGGAAAATGTACAATCACAAGGCCCGAATCGTAAACGACATCTTGAGACGGGAACTTGCCTACAATTACGCTAGTTTTTGGTCTCATAACAACAAATTCCCCTTTCCCACAGAAGGAAAGTGTTGCAGGGACAAGTTTATTTCTGATGGGGTACACCTTACCAATAAAGGGCAATACTATCTCTATAAGAGTCTCAGAGGGGCCCTACAGAAATGTACCAGCATACTGCATAGCATATACTGTCAATAATATAATGTTCATTAGAAAATAGAGAAAACTTTTACTGTATTTCTCTCGAAGAAACGAAACGTTATTAAATACTTTTTAAGCTCCCCTCTTTATAATAATCAAATATCATGTACACTTCCACTCATGCTTTAGTGCCCATCTCATATATAGAGGCGTTAAGTGCTTTATTATAGAGCGGTGTTTTAGTGCCCTCTCATACATCGAGGCGTTAAGTGCCCGATTATAGTGCCCTCTCATACATCGAGGCGTTAAGTGCCCGATTATAGAGCGGTATTTTAGTGCCCTCTCACACATAGACTCTGAGGCGTTAAGTGCCTTATTATAAAGTGGTATTTTAGTGCCCTCTCATACATCGAGGCGTTAAGTGCCCGATTATAGAGCAAGATTTTATTAGTGCCCTCTCATACATCCGGGCGTTAAGTGCCTTACTTTAGAGCGGAAATTTATCTTAGTGCCCTCTCATACATTCGAGGCGTTAAGTGCCCGATTATAGAGCGGTATTCTAGTGCCCTCTCATACATACAGGCGTTAAGTGCCTTATTATAGAGCGGTATTTTAGTCCCCTATCATACTTTCGAGGCGTTAAGTGCCCGATTATAAAGCGGTATTTTAGTGCCCTCTTATACATCGAGGCGTTAGGTGCCCGATTATAGAGCAAGATTTTATCAGTGCCCTCTCATACATCCGGGCGTTAAGTGCCTTACTTTAGAGCGGAAATTTATCTTAGTGCCCTCTCATACATTCGAGGCGTTAAGTGCCCGATTCCAGAGCGGTATTTTAGTGCCCTCTAATACATACAGGCGTTAAGTGCCTTATTATAGAGCGGTATTTTAGTGCCCTGTCATACATAGAGGAGTAAGTGCCTTATTATAGAGCGGTATTTCACTAAAACATGGGTCCCTCGCTGTATACTCACTATTTCAGAGAATGGCCCCAAAGAAAAAGAACAGCAAGGACAGCCCGACGCCGATAAGGTCAACAAAGAAAACCAACAACAAATCAGGGGAAGTATCAGTTTTACCTGCTAATTTAATAAGGGAAATAACAGAAAATGTCACTCAAAGAGTCACGGCCTCACTGTCCGAAATAGTAGAAAAGGCTCTTGCCTCTAAGGCAAAAACAACTGAAAATGTCATCATAGATGACAATGTTAACTCATTAGTCGGCAAAATAACAGGTGAGTCTAATGCACACACATCGTTTACAAGCGTATCAATGCCAGTTGACGCCATGATTTCAGAAAAGATAAAATCAAAGATATGGGCTAATGAGTTTGTAGATCTCCGTACGCTATTGTTTGACAAGTACGGCAATGATGAAACGTATGCATTTAAAATTGACAATGGAAGCCATTCGCCACAACTCGTTTGCGTACCGCAAAACAAGCCAAAGCGTTCCTTGCATATCGACCAATGGCGTAAGGCCTGGAACATTTATCTAGCTATTTATTGCACAAAAAACCCTCAGCTTGTCGCTAAGATGGCGATTCATTTCCAAACAGTAAACGAATTGGCCGCAAAAAACAAGGATTGGTGTTTTTACGACGAATCATTTCGGCAGCAAGTCGCATTAGATTTAGCAGCGTGGGGAAGCACTGACCTAGAGCTGTATATCAAAGCGACCCTGCATGAAACACATGCCGCTTTATCATATTCCAGGGCAAACCAAAGTTCACAAGATAAGCGTCAAAAAATGCCAGCTGGTGTCTGCTTTCCCTATCACAGAGGCATGGGGTGCAACAAAGGGAACCTATGTTCCTTTCAACATGCATGTTTTAACTGTGAAGGTCAGCATCCAGTGGTTAACTGCAACCGTCCCATGAATAATTCTTTTCGTATCAAAAGTCGTTTTCAAAACCAACAACGCTCAGCGCAGTATAGAAACGACCTGTTCAACGGAAACAAAACAGCCGCACGTCCCGCGAATAGAAGCCCGTACCCCGGCCCAGGCCCAATCCTCGCTCGCAACGAACCTTCAAAGTCAAATTAAAGTCGACCGTCTAGAATTCTGGCTACAAGGATACCAACATAACCAGTTTCTATTAAACGGTTTTAAAAATGGTTTTGACATGGGCTTTAACGGGAATCCCTCATCATGTACCCACACAAATTTAAAATCGGCGTATCAAAACCCAGAAATTATTGACAAACATATCGATCACGAAATAAAAAGCGGTAAGATCGTAGGCCCATTCATAAATCCGCCCTTTCCGGATTTTCAATTATCACCGATAGGTTTAGTCGAAAAGCGAAACAACCCTGGCAAATACAGGCTAATACATCATTTAAGTTATCCACACGGTAATTCAATAAACGACGGCATTGACCAAGAACTCAAAGTTATACACTACGCAGGCATTTACGATGCTATCGAGGCAATTAAGCGAATTGGTAATGGATGTTTCATGTCTAAATGTGACATTAAATCAGCATTCCGTGTTATTCCGGTCAAGCCAGAACAATACAATCTATTTGTTTTTCAATGGAGAAATCAATTTTATTACGACCGCTGTATGCAAATGGGGTGCGCGTCATCTTGCCAGATATTTGAAGCATTTAGCCGTGCTCTCAAATGGGTCGCAAAAGAGAAGTTAAATATTCCGGAAGTTATTCAAATTTTGGATGACTTTTTATTAATTGCAGAGACACGGTCAACGGGGCAGATTTACCTGAATAAATTTCTAGAATTTTGCGCCGATATTGGGCTGCAAATGGCAGAGGAAAAGACTGTTGTATCACGTAACGTCATAACTTTCGTGGGTTACGAACTGGATTCGATTCTTATGGAAGTAAGGCTCCCTCGGGACAAATTAGTTCGCGGCGAACGCTTAATTGATCGGCATCTGTCGACAGATAAAATCACACTTCGGGATCTGCAATCAATAATTGGAACATTAAATTTTTGCGCTAACATAATACTGTCAGGAAGGACATTTCTGCGATCATTAATAAATCTCACGATTAACGTCAAAAAGCCATATTATCGCGTCCGTCTAACGAACAGCGTCAAGCAAGACCTTTTGATTTGGAAACAATTTTTAGCAGCGTACAATGGAAAATCGATGTTCCTGTCAGACATGCTATCTTCGCCCGACTTGAACTTGTTTACAGACGCCAGTGGAAAAGTCGGCTATGGAGCTATTTTTGGCTCGCACTGGTTTGCTGGCGTCTGGAATGAACAATGGACTAACGCAAATATTACATTGCAGGAATTTTACCCAATTTTTCTGACGGTTCAAATATGGGGTAAATCCATGAGCAATAAATCGGTATGTTTCTTTACAGATAACGAGGCTATGTCATTTATTTTAAACAAATATACAAGCAAGGATAAACAAATTATGCACCTACTGAGACAATTTGTCGGCCTTATCATGAAATATAATATCTACTTCACAGCACGTCATTTGCCGGGGTCATCCAATCGATTATCTGACTATTTATCTCGACAGGAGATCAGGAGGTTCAAGGCCGAGGCTCACTGGGCAGACTCAGAAATGACACAGATACCAAGCCTGCCGACATATCCATTCTGCGTCATGAAATAGCAGACCTATTTAACAATTCGCTAGCTCCAAGATCGGTATCTGCCTACCAAAGAGCGTGGACGCAATTAAGACTTTTCTGTGCGACTTTTAAGATGGAATATTCAATACCGCTGTCTTGGCAAACCGTGGTTTTGTTCATCGCGTCCTTGAAACAAAAGCGTTTGGCCGCGAGTACCGTGTCCTGTTATGTTTCGGCAATTTCATATGCTCATAAAATCAAAGGCTGTCAAGACCCAACTGATACATTTATAATAAAAACATTGATGAATTCATACCGCAGGCTTCATCCTTCCAGCGATATCAGGTTACCAATAACATTGCCCATTCTACATCAGTTAGTGGATTCTATCCCACATGTCGCCGTGGGAATATACACGCAATCAATGTACGCGGCTATGTTTATGCTAGCTTTTTACGCACTTCTGCGCGTGGGCGAGATAACATATCGCTGCGACATAACAGAACCCAATATTATTCATAGGAATCAGATAACAATAGTAAACGGTACCATTTATGTTACATTCAAGAAATTTAAGCATTCCAACGGAAAAACACACACAATTGAAATTAAATCGGAAAACGGCGCACACTGTCCGGTAAAGAGTCTGGAGACTTACCTGCAACAACGGGGGATCTCTGACGGACCGTTATTTTCAATCGCTTCAATTACCCCAATAGCCAGATCAAAGTTCGTAAATATACTGAACGCATCGCTAGCATATATAGGTCTTAGTACAACAGAATTCAAATCGCACAGTTTCAGAATAGGCCGAGCAACACATCTCATGGAGAACAACGTGTCCGACGGAATTATTAGACACTTGGGACGATGGCGTTCAAATGCGTTCACGAGATACATACGTCAATAAATAGAGGTCAGTGGGTTCACGGCCTTTATTACGTATGGGATCCACATTACAGACAACACAGAACTATGAAAAGTAATTGTCCATGTGTTCATGCCAATTACAACTTATAGACGCCGGTTACATTCAAACTCGAGTCATTATCACGTATTGACCCCACTATGGGTTCATGTGGGGTTGTATTTACACACACAAAGTGGCCTTACGATGGGTTCATGCTAGGTCAGTTTTGTTTATAACTACAAAGACAAACAACTCTAGTGAAAGAGACATTTTGAATTTGAACTTTACAGTTAGTGAGAGATATTCAACGTATACGAATTAGTTTTGTTTAGTGATTTCAATATATGTGAATTAGTTTTGTTAGTGTGTACATTTATGTCAGGATCGAATCATGGGTTCATGTTCGTTCCTTTTTTAGAAACGTTAAGGTATGATGTGCATTTCTCTCAAACATTTGAATATAATACGCTTAGTTCTTTCGATATATGCCAAGGTCAGTGGCTCTTTCCTTTCCATATGGCGATTTCATCAGTCAAATTGTCTGATGAGATTGGCGAAAATCGCCATAGCTAATTAATATTACATGTACCAATACGATTATATAAACACGATTAATGTTTTTAATAGCAAAACAGTTATTTTCAATTAACGACAAATCGTGTAACAACTTAGATTACGTAATATTGCCTAATAATATTTAGTACATCGTTTTTATAGTGCTTTATTCCATATCATTTTCATTATGTAATTACCGAAAATAGTATGTGTTACATCATATTACAATTTTTCATGCAATATTACATGACTATTATTTTACCATTAAATACATTCACACTCTCGTGAATAAACAGTCACATTGTGGCATATATCGACACTATACTGACAAGTTGTTCGTTACTTACTTCCCAGAATAAACAATGCGCATAAACGATCTAATTGCGAAGATATTGGAGATTTATGCAAACCGTTTATTCTCCGTACGTACGACCAGCCCCTCAGTCGATAACCAATCACGCGCTTCAGTGTTTATACCAACACGAATACCATTGGCTCACGACAGCAGCGGGGCGGCCTCCATCACTGCTGTGCTGCGCGCACCACAAAACGTTATTTGTAACAGTTTTACTCAGGTTCTGGGTTTTTACAACCGCTAGTTCGGAGTGGCACATTCTAAAACCGCCACAACCCCCAACCAACCACCCTAAAACAAATAAATTAATAAATAACTATGCACACTATACCATAGCGTTCGTTCTGACTTTATTCTACTTCTCAAGTTGTGCGAAAATAGGCGAAAATCGCCATAGCTAATTAATATTACATGTACCAATACGATTATATAAACACGATTAATGTTTTTAATAGCAAAACAGTTATTTTCAATTAACGACAAATCGTGTAACAACTTAGATTACGTAATATTGCCTAATAATATTTAGTACATCGTTTTTATAGTGCTTTATTCCATATCATTTTCATTATGTAATTACCGAAAATAGTATGTGTTACATCATATTACAATTTTTCATGCAATATTACATGACTATTATTTTACCATTAAATACATTCACACTCTCGTGAATAAACAGTCACATTGTGGCATATATCGACACTATACTGACAAGTTGTTCGTTACTTACTTCCCAGAATAAACAATGCGCATAAAGTAAGCTCGCTGGCTAATTCAAATACGAGCTGAAGGATAATTCTTTATTCTATGCAGTGATGTCTGTTTTAGATTTACTAAAAACGAAAATAAGAACAATTACGTTTGTTTGACCGTATGTGAAACTGCGACAGTGACGTGACTCGGCAAATTTAAAAAAATATATATATACATATTCTTGCTGATTTGTTTATTTTGGGAAAAGTATTTAAGCTAGCTGGCTAATTCAAATACGAGCTGAAAGACAATTCTTTATTTTATACAGTGATGTTTGTTTAAGCTTTACTAAAAGCAAACTAAATAAGAACAATTACGTTCGTTTGACCGTATGTGAAACTGCGACAGTGACTTGACTCGACAAATTAAATATATATATGTATACACATATCGTTGCTGTATTATTTCTTTTGGGAAAAGTATTTAAACTAGCTGGCTAATTCAAATACAAGCTGAGAGATTATTCTTCATTCTTTAAAGTGACTTCTGTTTTAACTTTAATAAACAAAATAAATAACACGAGGTGAAACTGCGACAATGATCATGTGACTACAAATTGTACATATACATGCATAAAAATGATAATGATACATGTAAGTACATAAAAATGATAATGATACATGTAAGTACATAAATTAGCTGGCTCATTAGGTAATTCGACTTGATTTTGGCTTCAGTTGTCTTGTTTAATTAAACTATGATGGATTTAGTGGTCTATTGTTCCATATTGCATGCCTGGCGCCTTCTAATTAACACCGTTCGATACCGAATATACAGTGAGGTCGACGTGTCTGTGTCGGCATTTTGTATTTTCATACAATTCAGTTTTGTCACCATGTGTGCCAATAAACAGGATTAAAAAATCGGTGGAATGCTTTCCGTTTGTTTTTATTGCACCCTTCCACCCCTAAGTCAGAGGTGTCATACCGAATATACAAGGTGGTCGGGCATATTGTCCCTTTAGAAGGGCGGTAAGAGATATAACCTCTAAAACCCAAGTCATAGTATGAATTTCATCATTTTTTTCAATAAATTAAAAGCATTACATGCAGATTTAAATAACTTATCTCGATATTTGAAATAGATTGTGAAGTAGTATGTTAATAATTTATTTGTAGGTCAGCATCAACTCATTTCAGGATAATCGATCGCCTAAAAAACGACTGACTGGTACCCTGTTGTTTACCGCAGAATAATCAGGGAACCAGCTTATTGGCCAATCGGCAGATAAATCGGTTATTAACAAGGGGCGTATAAAGAGTTTCAAATCCAGGGTACCTGTATATCCATGAATGCATTAACTGTTTTATTACAGTTTTTATGTTCCACCATTTGTTATTCATTGTAACCAGGTCTTCATCTAGATGACATTAGTTTAAAAATCCTAAAGTTAAAATCTCTATACACAATTGTTTCTTCATAACCCTTGTATACATGTTCAATTTTTCAAATCTGAACTGCTCAATGTATATAACCAATCAATACCTAGAGAGTTAGAGGCAAATTGAAGGGTTAGCAGGTTTTTATTCTGAGCTACCATATACAACATATAATGCCAGATGGATAATGAGTTGTCAGTTCCCCCTAAGCTCCCAAACATCTGTTTAATGTTATCTAGTCCATTTTGTAGGAAAGGCAGGGAGAGTGGCAACAATTATAAAGGGATCAGGTTTCAACATAAACATGTGGTTGCTGAAAGTTTTATTTCTAAAGTGATAGAGGCTTTTCTGTACCAAATCATAAAGTATTGACAGTGCTAGAAATAATCATAATGGGTTTGCATATTGCCAGCCAATTAAAAAAGGTGATTAATATTACTGGTAATTTTAACTAATTGCTATATGTGGCCAAAGAACTTTAAATTGGTAATACTTATTTGCAGCATGGTCACTTGAATTCCCTTTGTATTTGCACAGGTGTAAATCATTTAATTGAAAATAACACCTGTCAGAATCAATGGTGTACTCTAACTACCAGTTATTAGAAGTTAGAGTATGGCAGATAACTGAAATGGACTTCGTACAAACAAATAGGGTATGGTCTTATCGTATTGGTTGATTCAAACACCCAGATGTACCATACTATATCTATTACTTATCCATGACTGAATTAGTATATTCTTTTAATATTGGCAAATTTAATTCTTGCAACTTTTAACATGACTCATGCAACTGATGAATCAAACTGTGCCCTACAGTAAGTACAGTGGTACTGTGGCAAGTTTATATTCCTTAATGATCAGCTCCAAATTAATGAGGACCCTCTGTTAATTAGGAAAAATTATTTAACAGCATCTCACAATTGTAATGTCATAAACAGCAACACAAGTATGTGACAATCAAATAAGTTTTATATCATTTAAACTTGGCAGTAACATAAATCACAATGTATTGCAAAGTGAGCGTCATGTATAGATATTGCCGATTTGCTCCGCATGACAGCTATTATAGGAGAGGAAGTGCAGAGTGCAAGAACCATTAACTGTCATCGTTCAAATAAGGAGGTATTGCCCTTTCTAATTTTGTACTTAGAAGTTTTGTCCGGAACATATCTTCAAAACTACTGATGGGACTGCAATGAAACTTCACACAGTAATAGAGAGTCACTTCACACAGTATTATTATAGAGGGCAGTGAGAGAAAGTACAGAGTGCAAGAACTGTAACTCTGTCATCATTCAAATTAAAGTTATTGCCCTTTGTAATTCTATTTTTTATCGGGAGCTTATTAAACTACTAATGGAACTGCAAATTGAAAACTGCTGGTTGATACAAGGCAAAGTTTGCAAATTCCGCTCTGCAAATGTCAAAGTCCGATAATTACGCCTCTTCACATTTCTAAGTTAATTTTTTCCTATTTAGTTAAAATATGAAAAATACGTGTGGAATATAATCCGTACATACTTTTAACATATGGATTTTTTATCCAAGCGGATATTTTAAACATTCCAATGGAATTTCTTCAATAATCCGCCTGGACTTTTTTAAGATTACGTGTCCGTCTCGTTTCCATATGGAAATGTTCAAATCCGTGTCGATTCCGTACGTAATCCGTCTGTATTCCAACTGGTACAGGTATCCATGTTTTACATGGGGGATGGAAAGTCTTATCTTTATGGGTAAAGATAAAAGTCCCGCGCGCACCAACATCCGGTATGCAAGAAAACATGCAAAATGTTAGTAGTTGGCGGCGTCAAGACATAACATGTCTCTGATATGCAAGAAAAAGAATCTGTCATGGGTATTCTGTTCAGGTAGGTAATATCCTTGGTATAAGTGTTTTAATCGGAACCGAGGCTCTGCTTATACTTATACCTCGGGTTGGAATTCCCTATCTTCACTGGATACCCATGAAAGATTCTTATAATCTCTTGGGATTGACATTGGTGTTGGTCAAATCAAAAATCTGGACTTCTTTATAATATGGCTCGACATGTAGGTCGTGGCCTTCTAGTTAATATTTAGCGATTATGAATTTTCTTTAACTGAGAAATCCCGCTCTTTTGCATATACAAATGTAATACACATTATTAATTTTTTGACTCCTTACATTATTTCAGGCTCCAGACAATCAATGACGGACTAAGTATTTGGCTCAGGACATTTTTCTGAATCTGTGACCTGATCCTGAAGAGTAAGTCCTGATCAGTGCGGTCATTAACAACAATGTCCTGCAGGTATTAACTACTTTTATTATTTTATATCTTTAGGTGTTGTTGTACAACAGTTTTTAGCTCTACTGGCCATCCGTCCGTCATTAACTTTTGCCTTGTGAACACGATAGGGACTGGCATTATTAATTGGATCTTTACGAAACTTTACCAGGATCTTTATATCAATGGCATTCAAAACTATTGGTTGCCTGTCTGAAGCAGCAACATCATTAGCTTGACTTTTTCGAAGAAAGAGCTATTGTCATCACTTGATTGTCTTCGTCATGTGCGTTCAGGTTAAAGCTTGTATCTCTGAAACCACTTTACGTAATGGATTGAAACTTCACACATGTATTAGGCATCATTAGACAACATCATACATCCAGATTCTATAAATCATGCTTTTAACAAAATTAAGACCCCTTTTATACTTCAGGGATCAAATTTAATGTGTTAGCCTCTTGCTATTTTAATCAAGTGCGAATGTTTTCTACTTGCTATTTTAATCAAGGTACTTGCATTAATAATTTAAAACACTGATTCAGTCATTTTAGAATAATTGCTATTCATGTAAATAATGACCTTTTCACACTCAGCTAGATGCAGGAATGTAATGATGTATAATTAAACTTACTTATATCTACCTATTTAACTAAATTAGATAACTATGTTCAGTGAATAAATGTAGACTGAAACCTAGTGGGTTTCTTAAATTATTACTTGAAAAATTTAGCAAGTGGTAATATTTTCTACTTGCAATCTGCAAAAATCTGCTTGCATTTAGCAAGTATTGAATAAGTGTAAAATTTGAACCCTGGTTTTTACAAAATTTGGTTAACAAGTGCAATAATTCTAATTCTATTCTGTAATTAAGCAAAATCATGCCTTTCAACATAGTTTCCCAATAAATAAACAAGGTCTTGAAAGTCGAGTGTCTGCACAAACAGGGAGTGATTTTTGTTTTATATTTCATTTACTTTGATATCTGTTGCATCACAATATTAACCCATTCATTCTGCACGCAAATCTGGTAAGTATTCTGTTACTGTTCCTGTAAATCTGAACAGTTTTGCAGTTTCTGCTGCTGCAGCAAATTACATTCCGGTGATGTTAATCATGAAATCTATAATATGAAGAATATGTAGATGGTTGCCTATATAAATAAACATGGCAGATTTTTTATCCCCCGCCAAAGGCGGATGGATATTAATTCGGCGTTGTCCATCCTTCCGTACGTCCGTCTGGAGCCATATCTTCACAACTACATTAAGTTGGATTTTCATTACACTTGGTAATAATGTTTATCCTGATAGTGGGATGACATGCAGCTATTTTTTTCTGGAATCGCCCCAGTAACGCCAGAGTTGTTGCCCTTTAATTGCTTAAAAGTGCTTAATTCTGTCCGTCCACAGCCATATCTTGATAATCCCTTGTTTGATTTTCATTAAACTTGATTATAATGTTTATCCCAACAGTGGGATGTGACAAGGCAAATTTATTTTGGAATCATCCTAGTAACGCCGGAGTTATTGCCCTTAAATTGATAAATGTCCCCTTGAATTATTCAGGTCGTGGGTTCAAATCTCACAGGATTTCACATATTTTTTTTCTTATTTTTTTTTTCTTATTTCTTTTTTTTCATGAGAAACCTTGGTTCATGGGTTAAATGTTTTTTTTAAAAAAAAAAGAAGAAAAAATTGTTTTCTCATAACGAACCTTCATGGGTTCAGAGCTTAGGGGCCCTTGCTGGATCAGTTTTACATAGAGTTATTTTTAGCTCGACTGATCAGGGATCAGCAGAGCTTATGCCGTGGTGCGGCGTCCGTCGTCCGTCTGTCCGTCTGTCTGTCCGTAAACTTTTTTTTGTAGGGACTACTCCTCTAAAACTACTGAATGGATTTTCATGAAACTTTACAGAAATGTTGCCCATGAAGTCTAGTTGATCCTAGCAAAAATTCATGTTGATGTGAAATCCAAGATGGCCGCCACGGCTAAAAATAGATTTTCAAAAAACAAGTTTGTAGCGACTACTTCCTGAAATCAAAATCAATCAGTAGAGCATCCACAGGCTCTCTTGGGCCTCTTGTTTTTAATAGAATGGCATTTTGTTTTTAAACAAATGCACTTAAATGTCATCTCAGCAAACGACAAACTCGATTGTTTTTAATTACTAAAATGTTTACAGACTTTCATTTAAGCATCATTGACCTTTTTATTTTAAGTCCAGCCCCCGTTAGGCGAGACATGTGAATCCACGGATTTCTTGTTTATCTAATTTTTAGTAAAAACTTGTAGCGACTACTCCTTTGAAACTACTTGGCGGATTTTCATGAAACTTTACAGGAAAATTGCTCTTAATGTGTAATTGATCCTAGCAAAATTTCAGGCCGGCCGCAAATTCAAGATGGCCGCCACGGCTAAAAATAAATTTTCAAAATACAAGTTTGTAGCGACTACTTCTTGAAAACTATAAGTGA
The DNA here is from genome assembly GCA_037043455.1 of Cyrtodaria siliqua. NCBI lineage: Eukaryota > Metazoa > Mollusca > Bivalvia > Adapedonta > Hiatellidae > Cyrtodaria > Cyrtodaria siliqua. The sequence goes on along the minus strand of JAWPHD010017526.1, from coordinate 27,355 downwards.
TATTGATATGAGACTTTTTCTCGTTAAACATGGCTGCCGCCATCTTTGTTTACATAGAGTTATATAGTAAAAACTTGTAGCGACTACTCCTTTGAAACTACTTGGCGGATTTTCATGAAACTTTACAGGAAAGTTGCTCTTAATGTGTAATTGATCCTAGCAAAATTTCAAATTGGCTAGAAATTCAAGATGGCCACCACAGCTAAAAATAGATTTTTAGAAAAGAAGTTTGTAGCGACTACATTTTGAAAACTATAAGTGATATTGATATGGGAATTTTTGTAAAATGATCAGCATGACATGATGGTTATCAGAGTCAACCATTATTTTGATTCGATGTTAAACATGGCTGCCAGTGGCCATCTTTGTTTACATAGAGTTATATGATGAAAACTTGTAGCGACTACTCCTCTGAAACTACTAGACGGATTGTCATGAAACTTCACAGGAATGTTGCTCTTGATGTCTTATTGATCCTAGCTTAATTTCAGGTCGGCCGGAAATTCAGGATGGCTGCCATGGCTAAAAATTGATTTTCAAAATACAAGTTTGTAGCGACTACTTCTTGAAAATTATAAGTGATATTGATATGGGACTTTTGCTAAAATGATCAGCATGACATGATGTTAGTCCTTGTCAAAAATTGTTTTGATTCGATGTTAAACATGGCTGTCAGCGGCCATCTTTGTTTACATAGAGTTATATAATGAAAACTTGTAGCGACTATTCCTCTGAAACTACTTGACGGATTTTCAAGAAAATTCACAGGGATGTTGCTCTTGATGTCTAATTGATCCTAGCAAAAAATTCAGGTCGGCCGGAAATTCAAGATGGCCACCACGGCTAAAAATAATTTTTCAAAAAACAAGTCTGTAGCGACTACTTCCTGAAATCAAAATCAATCAGTAGAGCTTCAAGGTCATTGACCTCTTGTTATTTTTTATTATTATTTGTTGTTGTTTTAGCTCTACTGGCCGAAGGCAAGCAGAGCTTATGGGATGCCGAGTTGTCCGTCCGTCGTCCGTCTTTAACTTTTGTCTCGTTAAGACGATTTACCGAACTTTACCAGATTGATAATGTCAATGATAGCTCGGACAAGTTCAAAAACCTCGATGAGACGATAGGGCCTTCATTTTTCATCCGATATTTACCAAACTTTACCAAATTGTTAAAGGGAATGTAGCAACACAGCCAAACAAGCTCTGTTATTGAGAGTTCTGAAAAACTTGGAAAAAGGTGAAAGAATTATCAAAATCGGATGATAAACAAAAAAGATATGAGCATTTAAAGGTTGTTATCAAACGAATATGGGAGCCGCCATTTTAAGAACTATGATATCATAGTTCCATATTACCATATATGGAATATTGATAAATATCATTTAAAACGAAGAAAATCACTGCAAATGAACGATTTTTTTAACTGGTCATGTAAAGCATTACTGCCATTAAGTATTACATATTTTTCATACAGTTGTCATTTTTTCCCTATAAATCAGTAAATTTTTATATTTATAAATATTCCATATATGGTCATTTAGAACCGTGATGTCATAGCTCTCAAAATGGCCTCTTCCATATCCATTTCAACAGAAACTTCAAATGATCATATCTTCTTTGTTTATCATCCTATTTTGATAATTCTTTCAACCTTATTCAAGTATTTCAGAACTCTCAATAATACAGATGGTTTGGCTGTGTCGCTACATTCCCTTTAATGTCAATGATAGCTTGGACAAGCTTGAAAACCAGCCAGATCGGACCAGTAACAGCGGAGTTATGGCCCTTGATTTAGTTAAAAATGCTATATTTTGCCTCGTTAAGACGATAGTGCCTTTATTTTTCATCCAATCTTTACCAAACTTTTCCAGATTGTTAAGGTCAATGAAAGCTCGGACAAGTTCGAAAACCAGCCAGATCGGAACAGTAACAGCAGAGTTATGGCCCTTGATTTGATTAAAAATGCTGTATTTTGCCTTAAGGCGATAGGGCCTTCATTTTTCATCTGATCTTTACCGGATTTTTCCTTTTTCTTTTTTTTTTTTCCTTTTTTTTAATTTTTTTTTTTTTTATTTGATTGTTTTTTTTTTTGTTTTTTTTTGATTTTTACTATCTACACTGGCCAAGTTCGAAAACAAAAACAGCCAGATCGGATCAGTAACGGTGGAGTTACGGCTCTTGATTTAGTTAAAAATGCTATATTTTGCCTCTTTAAGACGATAGTCACTCGCTTCATTGATGTTATAAGAGCCATATTAGCCATTAGAGCGTCCACAGGCCCTCTTGGGCCTATTGTTTTATTTTTTTAATTTTTTTTTATTATTTTTTCTCACAAGAAGCCTTGGTTCATGGGTTCATTTTTTTTTAATGGGGAGCTTAGGGCCCCTTGTTGGATCAGTTTTACATAGAGTTATAGGGAAGAACTTCAAAAATCTTCTCTGAAACTACAAGAGATAAAGGTTTAATCTTTTTTATTATCAGCTTATGCATCCTCTACCAGTTTTGTTCAAATGGTGACCCTGGGGTCAAATTTGGCCCTCGCCCAGAGGTCGCAGTCTTACATAGACTTATATATAGGAAAAAACTTTAAAAAATCTTCTTATAGTACCCAATACACAAGTGTCGTGTTGACAACAATACTGTAAGCTTATACCCAATACACAGGTGTCATGTTGACAACAGTACTGTAAGTTTATACCCAATGCACATGTGCCGTGTTGACAACAATACTGTAAGTTTATACCCAATGCACATGTCATGTTGACAACAATACTGTAAGTTTATACCCAATGCACAAGTGTCGTGTTGACAACAATACTGTAAGTTTATACCCAATACACATGTGTCGTGTTGACAACAATACTGTAAGTTTATACACAATACACATGTGTCCTGTTGACAATAATACTGTAAGTTTATACCCCAATACACGTGTCGTGTTGACAACAATACTGTAAGTTTATACCCATTACACATGTGTCGTGTTGGACAATAATACTGTAAGTTTATACCCAATGCACATGTGTCCTGTTGACAATAATACTGTAAGTTTATACCCAATGCACATGTGTCGTGTTGACAACAATACTGTAAGTTTATACCCAATACACGTGTCGTGTTGACAACAATACTGTAAGTTTATACCCAATACACATGTGTCCTGTTGACAATAATACTGTAAGTTTATACCCAATACACGTGTCGTGTTGACAATAATACTGTAAGTTTATACCCAATACACGTGTCGTGTTGACAACAATACTGTAAGTTTATACCCATTACACATGTGTCGTGTTGACAATAATACTGTAAGTTTATACCCAATGCACATGTGTCCTGTTGACAATAACACTGTAAGTTTATACCCAATGCACATGTGTCGTGTTGACAATAATACTGTAAGTTTATACCCAATACACGTGTCGTGTTGACAACAATACTGCAAGTTTATACCCATTACACATGTGTCGTGTTGACAATAATACTGTAAGTTTATACCCAGTGCACATGTGTCTTGTTAACAATACGTTTAGCTCACCTTGACCAAAGGCTCAAAGTGAGCTATTATGACCATTTGCTGTTTGTAGTCCATCCTTCTGTTAACTTTGCAAAATTTAAAAATCTTCTTAACTTACCAGACATGTTTTTATCTGACCCACTTTTGTTACTGTTTCAAGTGTCTATAATGGACATCAGGTGAGTGATTTAGGGTTAAATTTTGGCCTTCTTGTTTTAATAAACAAAGAAAATTGTCAGCAGGTTCATGTTTTCAAAATACATTATAAATATCAATGGCATTGTTCTAGCAAATCACTTGGGCTTGTATGGAACCTATCTTTCGACCTGCCTAAGTATAAATACGTTGAACGAGGGATAGTCAACCACTTGCGATACAAGCATCTTACCTTTGCTTGCATTCTGTTTTAATAATTTGCAAATTAAAATTTAATATATACTTTTATGTTTATTTCCACAAAATACTTGTACGTTTCGGAATTACTGTCACTCGTAAGCGGGCGTGGTCTGTTATAAACGCTCAGATGTATCCCTCATTGATACTTAGTTACGATTTATTTAATCTAAATAAAATCTGGTCTTCTCCTACACTTGAGACATTCTTTTAAATTTATATATATTTGAAGAAAAAATAACATTTTAAAAGTAACTGGATTAGCAATTACACAAGTTGGAACTATGTATCTAGTCCAATTATTCAATAAACTACATACACACATGGAAGTCAATATGTTCATAAGGATGTATCCCAATGTTTTCCTTAATTCAATGATTTACATTTTTTAAGCTCGACTTTTTGCTATAAAGGCAAGCTATTCTTCTCGCCCCAGTGTTAATCGTTAGTTTACCTTTTTCGGTAAGCTCATATCTCAGAAACTACTTAACAGAATTCAGTGAAACTTCACACATGTTTTCAGTATTGATAGATAACTTCATACGCAAGTCACATAACTCTGTAACCTATTTTGACAAAGTTATGCCCCTTTTTGTACCTAGTTTCTTGGTTAACATTTTTTGGTAAGCTTATATCTCAGAAACCGCCTGGCAGAACTAATAAAAACTTCACAGTATTAATAGATAAAATGCCACTCGCAAGTGAAATAACTCTGCAACCTATTTTGGCAAAGTTATGCCCCCGTTTTGTAAAAAATATTACTGATCACTTTCAGTCTAATTTTGAAATAATATAGAGAAATACTTCATACTTCAAAGAAAACTTCAGGCAGTGTCCAAGAGACAAAAACTCCATACATTGTGTTGAAATTATGCATAAACTAGAAAATGTGGTTGTAGAACCCAATGCCCTGCTTAAGTGTTATCAGTTGCTTTGAAAACTGAGTAACCAACTTGTTTTAAGTCTCTAATAATTAAAGGTAAGTAATTTCAGATAGCTATAATTACACTTATGAATTTAGTTAACACATTATTATAACTGGCAGTGGGAGTGTAATAAAGCCATGATGTATTTATCATATGTGCTAGTGAAATAAAATATGCAAATGAAGGCTGAAGCATCGTTAACTTTAGTCTTTTATGTTCAGCTCAGTGTGCATCGAAATTACCTTGTCGATAACCGTTGAAAATACCGGGAGTATGGACGAGGTAGTTACGTTCGGTGTCGTATGGAGAATACCGAGTCGACAAACAATGTGACATCATACAAACATACAAGGTCTTCATACGACAATGTTTTCGATCCCTCAGGGGCCTAGGAATCTTTATGTGCAGAAGCTATCCAGCTGGCTTGCGGAACGTCGGTGGTTCTACCCGTGCACGAAAATTGCCCGGAGGGGCACCTGGGGTCTTCCTCCACCAGTGGAAGCTGGAAAGTCGCCATATGACCTTAGCTGTTGGTGCGACTATAAAATCCAATTCAATTCAATTCAATTCATACGACAATGTTATACAAGCAGCTACAATATTAAATGTTCCTTATGAGGATTTATAGGAGTTACGTGATAAATAGAATCTCACATTTGTGCTAGTTTAATAGCACAGCCTTGCATCAGATAATTTTATCCAGCTCGTTTGATAAATTAAATATTAAACCGGCACTATTTAAAAAAAGCTCTGGGGCTTCAATACTTGGGTAATATGAATGTAAAACTTAAATTAATGGAGTGCGTAAAGTAAAAGTAAGTGAATGTCATTCAGATGTATGCATGATGTTTATTAAAGCTATAAAGTTCTATCAGTGGGAGTGTGATGAATGAACAAAGTAGGTCAAGGACAGTCATATTGACCTACTGATGGACCGTGCTGTCATATTGATGTAAGTTTGTGTGAAGTTTGAAAGAGAGGGACTAAAGAACAAAGTTGAATGTTAAACTTGGGAAAAGAAGGTAATGGTTATTCATAATCATATTGACCTGCATTTAGTAGGAACAAACTGCTGTCATGTAAATGCAAACGTGTGAAATTTGAAAGCTCTACAGTTTCTGGTGTCTGAGAAGTGGATTTAATGAAAATCTTGACTGTAAAATGTTTGTCGTTCTGATGTACAGACAACGTTAACACTATATTCCTGTTGAGGCATTAACACTGGTATACATTTATTGAAGCGTCCTGTTCAGATGCAAAATATTTTTTTCTAATATTTCACAGATGCATTGACAGTACATATGGTAGTTGCAATGGTTGTATGGCTGTGCTGGTACTTCTGCTGCTGTTGCTGCTGCTTCTGTTGGTGTTGGATTACCATTACATGTTAAGGTAACATCTCAATTTATGAAAATGTATTTAAAAAAACAACCTCTTTCTCACTCTGTGCTTTTACCTGACAGACACACACATACATAGCAATTTCCAGATAATACTTAATAAGAAATATTATAAAACGATACTATCTGGACAGCATGGGATGTCGAGTTGTCTGTTGTCATCCATCAACTTTTGCCTTGTGAACAGTCTAGCACCTTCATTTATTATTTGATCTTTACCACACTTGCACAGATTGTTTTTAGCAATGCAATATTGGACAAGTTCGAAAACCAGCCAGATCGGACCATTTACGCTGGAGTTATGGCCCTTTGTTTGCTAAGAAAAAAGCCATTTTCTGCCTTGTGAACACTAGCACCTTCATTTATTATTTGATCTTTACCAAACTTACACAGATTGTTAATATCAATGAAAGCTCGGACAAGATGTTACAACGGCCAAATCGGATTAGTAACAGTAGAGTTATGGACCTTGTTATTCTGAAAAAACAAACATATTCTGCCTTTTGAACACTAGCACCTTCATTTAGTATTTGATCTTTACCAAACTTGCACAGATTGTTAATAGCAATGAAATCTTGGACGAGTTCGAAAACCAGCCAGATAGGACAATTAATTTACATCAAAGTTATGGCTATTGATTTTCTGAAATATGCTATATTGGCCTCGTTAACATGATAGGGCCTTCATTTTTCGTCCGATCTTTTACAAACTTGTCCAGATTGTTGATACCAATGGATGAGTTCGAAAACCAGATAAATCAGATTAGTAACACTGGAGTTATGGCCCTTGTTTTAGTTAAAATGCTGTATTTTGCCTCGTTAAGACGATAGGGTGTTCAGTTGGCCGGATTTTAATGAAACTTTGCAGGGATGATCAGTACCAAATCTAGTTATGCATATCATCAACGTGTTCCAGTTGAATGATTTTTGGCAGAGTTACAGCCCCTTAAAAGTTTTAATACACAAACTTTGTCCGAACTATTTTTCCTGAACCCATGGCCTGATTTCAACGAAACTGCAGGGATGATCTGAGTACCAGGCCTAGTGGTACATATCATCACCATGTTCCGGTTGAATGATTTTTGGCAGAGTCATAGCCCTTTAAAGGTTTTAATACACAAACTTTGTCTGGACTAGTTCTCCTGAACTCCTGGCCGGATTTCAACGAAACTGTTCAGGGATGATCAGTACCAAGCCTAGTTATGCATGTCTTCGCCTTATTTCGGTTGAAGGATTTGTGGCAGAGTTGTGGCCCTTTAAAGGTTTTAATACGCAATTTTTTTCTGGACTAGTTCTGACTAGTTTTGTCCGGACTGGCCGCATTTCAATGAAACTTTGCAGGGATGATCAGTACCAATTAAGCCTAGTTATGCATGTCATCGCCGTATTTTGGTTAAAGGTTTTAATACACAAATTTTGTCCGGACTGGTTCTTCTGAACCCCTTGCCGGAAGGCAATGAAACTTTGCAGGGATGATCAGTAACAGGCCTAGCATATCATCGCCGTGTTCTGGTTGAATGATTTTTTGCGGAGTTACAGCCCTTAAAAGGTTTTGATACACAAACTTTGTCCGAACTATTTTTCCTGAACCCATGGCCTGATTTCAACGAAACTGCAGGGATGATCTGAGTACCAGGCCTAGTGGTACATATCATCACCATGTTCCAGTTGAATGGTTTTGGCAGAGTCATAGCCCTTTAAAGGTTTTAATACACAAACTTTGTCTGGACTAGTTCTCCTGAACTCCTGGCCGGATTTCAACGAAACTGTTCAGGGATGATCAGTAGCAAGCCTAGTTATGCATGTCTTCGCCTTATTTCGGTTGAAGGATTTGTGGCAAGAGTTGTGGCCCTTTAAAGGTTTTAATACGTAATTTTTTTCTGGACTAGTTTTGAACCCCTGGCCGCATTTCAATGAAACTTTGCAGGGATGATCAGTACCAAGCCTAGTTATGCATGTCATCGCCGTATTTTGGTTAAAGGTTTTAATACACAAATTTTGTCCGGACTGGTTCTTCTGAACCCCTTGCCGGAAGGCAATGAAACTTTGCAGGGATGATCAGTAACAGGCCTAGCATATCATCGCCGTGTTCTGGTTGAATGATTTTTTGCGGAGTTACAGCCCTTAAAAGGTTTTGATACAAACTTTATCCAGACTAGTCTCTTCTGAATTCCTGGCTGAATTTCAGCGAATTTTGGCAGGGATGATGAGTACCAAGCCTAGTTGTGAATATCGTCACCGTGTTCAGGTTGAATGATTTTTGGCAGAGTTATGGCCCTTTAAAGGTTTTAGTACACTAACTTTGTACAGACTAGTTCTCCCGAACCCCTGGCCAGATTTCAACGATTTCTTGGCAGGGATGGTCAGTACGAAGCCTAATTGCACATATCATCGCTGTATTCCGGTTGAATGATTTTTGGCCCGTAAGGAGTTATGGCCGCTTATACACAAACATTATCTGGAATAATTGGCTCTACTGGACGAAGGCCAGCTGAGCTTATGGGATGAGTTGTCCGTTGTCCGTCCGTCGTCCATTAACTTTTGCCTTGTTAACATTCTAGGGCCTTCATTATTAATCGGATCTTTACAAAACTTTGCCAGTATCATTATATCAATAAAAGCTCAGACAAGTTTGAAAACCAGCCAGATCGGATTAGTTTCACCGGAGTTACGGCCCTTGTTTTGCTGAAAAATGCCATATTAAGCCTGGTGAACACTCTAGCACCGTCATTTATTATTTGATCTTTACCAAACTTGCAAAGATTGTTAATATCAATGAAAGCTCGGACTGTTTCGAAAACCAGCCAAATCAGATCAGTAACACCGGAGTTATGGCCCTTGTTTTTTTCTCAGAAATGTCATTTTTTGCCTTGTGAACACTCTAGCACCTTCATTTATTATTTGATCTTTACTAAACTTGCACAGATTGTTAATACCAATGAAAGCTTGGACCAGTTCGAAAACCAGCAAAATTGGGTCAGTATCACGGGAGTTATGGCCCTTGTTTTTTCTGGAAAATGCCATTTTTTGCTTGTGAACACTCTAGCATCTTCATTTATTATTTGATCTTTACCAAACCTGCACAGATTGTTAATATCAACAAAAGCTCAGACAGGGGATATAGGGAAAAACTTCAAAACTCTTTTTCTGAAATTACAGGAGCTAAAGGTTAAATATTTTGTATTTATTATCAGCTTATGTTCCTTTAAAAAAATTGTGTTCAAATGGTGACGCTGGGGTCTAATTTGGCTCCGCCCCAGGGGTCACAGTTTTATATAGACTTATATATAGGGAAAAACTTTAAAAATCTTCTTTTGAAAACTGCAAGAGTCAAGGTTTAATATTTTTTATTTACACTCAGCTTATGGTCCTCTATCAAGTTGTTCGAATGGTGACACTGGGGTCAAATTTGGCCCCTCTCCAGGGTTCACGTTTTACATAGATTTACATAGGGAAAAACTTTAAAAAAAATCTTCTCTGAAACTACAGGAGCCAGAGGTTTAATATGTTGTATTTACCATCAGCTTATGGTCCTTTACCAAGTTTGTTTAAATGGTGACTGGTGTCACATTTGGCCCCGCCGCGGGGGTCACACATTTTACATAGACTCCTATAGGGAAAAACTTTTTAAAAATCTTCTCTGAAACTGCAAGAGCCGGATGTTTAATATTTTTCATTTGTTATAACCTTATGGTCCTCTACCAAGTTTGTTCAAATGGTGACCCTGGGGTCAAATTTGGCCCTGTCCCGGGCGTCACAGTTTTACATAGATTTATATAGTAAAAAATTAAAAAAAATCTGTCTCTGAAACTACAAAAGCCAGAGGTTTAATATTTTGCATTTACTATGAACTTATGGTCCTTTACCAAGTTTATTCAAATGGTGACCCTGGGGTCACATTTGGCCCTGCCCCAGGGGTCACATGTTTTACATAGACTTGTATAGGGAAAAACTTAAAAAATAGTCTTCTGAAACCACAAGGCACACAGCTTTCATATATTACATGTAGGGGTCACATTTGGCCCTGCCCCAGGGATTACACTCTAGCACCTACATTTTGTATTTGATCTTACCAAACTTTGTCAGTGTATTTATATCAATGTTGTTAACACAACAGAGGCCACATTTCTTGAACAATCTTAACCAAACTTGCACAGATTGTATATGATCATAAGATTTCGTAAAACACCATACTAACAAACAAAAAGTACTCAGGTGATCTATTTAGGGCCAAGATGGCCAGGGGCGTAGCTTCCTGTAGGCCATGGCCTTTTTCTGAGAAAATCGAAAAAAATAAAAATGCCAAAAATGCAATAAAAATCGGAGGCCTAGAGGGGAACTGTATACTAGTACTTCGTGTTAATATGAATAACATTAAATTACTTTAAATGTTTTCAGCTTCTTTTTATAAGATATATAATTTACGGTAAAAAGTAAGGATATTGATGCTCTTACAGACATATTCACCGGTACGAAATATACGCCAAAACGCACCTCCGCCAGTCGCCCCCAGACCCCACTAGAACTCGGCCTACACATCATATTCAGCCAAGCTACGCCCCTGTAGGCCCTCTTGTTTATTAAGTCAGTTACTCACATACCAAAAGCCTTAAAGTATTCAAACTTCATACACACTTACATCTATATTGCACCATTATTTTTACCCAAATCAGGTCCATATAACTTGCCTTTTAATATAATTACCCTTAACATTTTGTTACTCTGTTGTGTAAGCAACCGATAACCCTTTAGCGGGGCATTCGTGTCCCTTGGAAACATTTCTAGTTTATATACTGAAAGGAAAAAGAAACACATAATGGGTATTTTTGCTATATATTGTAAGTTGAATATGCTACTGCTAATCGAATGGCACAGGACGAAATTAGGCCTGTCCTTTCGGAAAGAAGGTTTAAACAGCACCGAAAACACCAATAGTTACCCCTTTAAAGTTTCGTTATCGCCAGAATGCGCATTGGGCTCAAGCAGGTGAGCAAACTTAGGCTTTAAAGGTTGCAATCTCTTAACATAAAACACAATACTGAAATGGCTTGACTTTTTCAAGCGAAACTTCAACATTTATGAATTTCGGGTAACAAAGTATACTTTGATTAAAAGTTCTACTACATGAAAGAGATGAAAGAGTTGTCCTTTCTGTAATTTTTTGTAGCCCCTTTTTGTACAAAACACATTGAGATATATCTGGAATATTACGTGGAATTATGTGTGTATAATAGTGTAGTATAGGCATTTTTTAGCTCGACTTTTCGAAGAATAAGAGAGCTTATGTAATCACCCCGGGGTCGGCGTCGGCGTCCCACATCAAGGTTTGCGTGTAAGCTGTGTTTCCAAGTCTATATCTCTTACATTTCTTATCCTAGCACAACCATATTTGGCCATGGGCTTCCTTATAGCATTATCTTAAGGGCTACTTAAGTAATTTTGGTTCCTGTAACCCCTGGGCTCCCATGGAACCCAAATTCTGATAGCCCTTAAAATGTGTCTATTTCACATCAAATTTTGCGTGTAAGCTGTGTTTACAGGTGTATATCTCTTACATGTCTTGTCCTAGCTGAACTAAATTTGGGAATTGGTTTCCTTATAGTATGTTGTAAAGGGTTGCGTAAGTAATTGTGTATTCTGCAAATTCTGGGCTCCCATGGAACCCAAATTGTGATGGCCCATAAAATGTGCAATAAAGGCAGATCTAGGTTTGCATGTAAGCATGTATATATATATCTATAATTTTGGTTTGGGATTTCTTATAGCATTATGCATGTTATTCATACTTCACCCATATTGGAGCATGGGCTCCCTCCTCTTTCATCCCCGCCCTTCCCCGCGCAACCCCCGCCCCCCACTCCCGACACCCATTTTTTTTTTTTTTTTACATATTTCTGTGTTGTTTTAGTCAATTCTTACACTTCTTACACATCTTACACATAGCTTCTTACACATATGTGGCCCCCCACCCCCATCCCCCACCACCACGCCTCCGCACCACCCACCCCACTCGAAATTCTATTTTTTTATAATTTTTTTTTTACATATTTCTGTGTTGTTTAGGCAATTCTTACACAGCTTCTAACACATAGATGTTGCCCCCCATCCCCCCCCTCTCCACCCCCCCCCCCCCCCACTCGAAACACAATATTTTTTTTACATATTTCTGTGTTGTTTTTGTCAGTTCTTACATATAGCTTCTTACACATATTATATGTAGGCCCCCACCTCAATCCCCCCCCCCCCCCCCCCACTCCAAACTCAGTTGTTTTTTTGTTTTATTTTTTTACATATTTTTGTGTTGTTTTAGTCAATTCTTACACATAGCTTCTTACACATATATGTTGCCCCCTTCCCCACCCCCTCCTCTCCTCCTCACCCCACCCATCCACCCACCCCACTCAAAACTCAATTTGTTATTTTTTTTTTACATATTTCTGTTTTGTTTTAGTCAATTCTTACACATAGCTTCTTACACATATGTTGCCCCCTCGCCCCCCTGCCCCGCCTATCCCCACACCCCACCCCCACTCGAAACTCAATGTTTTTTTTTGTTGTTTTTTTGCATATTTCTGTGTTGTTTCTTACACATGTTTCCCCCTCCCCCTCCGCCTCCACTCCCCTCACACCACTCGAAACTGGATTTTTTTTATTTTTTTTTATTTTTTTTTACATATTTCCGTGTTGTTTTGGTCAATTCTTACATAGCTTCTTACACATATGTTGCCCCACCCCATCCCCCGCCTCCCCACCCCACCCCACTCCAACCCACCCCTCAAAACTTGATTTTTAAAAAAATAAAATTGCATAGCTTCTTAGACATATATGTTGCCCACTCTCTCCCCACCGCCTCAAACCCCCCCCCCCCCCCCCCCCCCACTCGATTTTTTTTTTTTTTTTTTTTTACCTATTTCTGTGTTGTTTTTGTCAATTCTTACACATAGCTATGTTGCCTCCACCTCCTCCCCCCCACCACACACCCCACACCCCACCGTTGCATATTAGCTTGTCCATTTTGGTATGATGTAAAAATACTTAATGAAAACCACATAAGGTTACACACTCCACTAATAAGACTTCATAAGGTTACACTCCACTAATTTTTACATACTCCACATAGTTAAATTATTTGATGCATTGTTTAACAATACCCAGGCGAAATGAACGGTTTAAAACCATGAACTACCATGAACCATGAACTACCATGGTAGTTCATGAACTACATGGTAGTTCATGGTCAGTAGACCATGGTAGACCATGTTTTGGTAAATGGCACTTGATGGTCAATGACCATGGTCTCTGACCATGGTAGTTCATGTCACCATGGTAGTTCATGGTCTACGATGGTCAGAGACCATGAACTACCATGGTCAGAGACCATGGTCATTGACCATCAAGTGCCATTTACCAAAACATGGTCTACCATGGTCTCCTGACCATGAACTACCATGGTTGACCATGAACTACCATGGCTGACCATGAACTACCACGGTAAACCATGAACTACCATGGTAGCTAACCCAAGGAATATATATATATATGAAACTTTGTATCGTCGTGGCGGCCATTTTGATTATTTGATGATAACTAAAAACACAAAGCAGGGGTCTGGAAATATTTTGAAAATCCACTTGCCCAGGGCAAGTAGATTTTCAAAATCCACTTGCCCTGCCCAAAATGTCACTTGCCCCAATTTCAAAAGTCACTTGCCCCAAAATTAAGCTACGTCGGCTAAGTTCAATCCTTTTGTCTCACTGTTGTTTTTTTTGTCATAATTGTTTACATAATTTCGTTGTAAAATTAATGACTTAAATTATGAAGGATCAGAGCTATAGGTTGTAACCATTATGCACATATCAATGTTTTCCTCCACCGGTGGGAGAGGGGGAGTGGGGTGTCAGTGGGGATACCCCGAGGATATAACATCACTGATGAACCTGGTACCAAATTGGTAGACTCTAATGCCTATGGAATTAAGATGTACAAGATGCTTGCTCCTAGTGCAGTAATTACAAAAGGGCAGGCAGATAAAAAGATGCATTAGGTTGAACAAAACTTTTTTCTACTATTGCTTTTGTTATAGACTACACCAGATAAAAAGAATGATGCATTAGGTCAAACAGAACTTTTTTCCTACTTTCACTATCGTTATATAATTTATGTAGATAAATATTCTGTGTTGGAAATTATTAGCACGGTTTATGCCTAAATCTGACTGGTACTTTAGTCGTTTTTCTGTTAATACCTTTGAGATGCCAAATTGAAATTCTTCGAATAATTATCGAAATTAGCCAAGGTCGAAGCACATCTAGGATACAATGGCAAACTTGAAGTTCAAAACAAAAACACGCCATTCCGTCATTGATCTCAGATTCATTCAAAACAAACATGGCATTTTGAAATAAAAACAGATGCACATCTATTCATTAAGACATGCATCGATAGCGACATGCGTCGATAGTCTCTTTGCTCATCAAACAACGTCGTCAATTTGCCATAATCGTTTAATTGCCCTACTTGTTTACAAATTGGTTTGATGATTGAATCGCCATTGTTTCACTTTACCACGTGGTAGTGAACGGGAGTTGTTTCATTGGCTGATAAAAATACATTGGTTATTTGATTGGATAGCATGGATACAGTACTAGGTCAAGTGTTGCGTCATGATTTTTAATTATTGAACAGAATATTACCTACGACACACCGACCGACATAATAAGCGACAACACCATCTACACACTGATGTGCATTTCACACTAATCTGGCGCGTGATTTACTTCCTGCATAGAGGGGCTCGTTATGGGGGTATGTTTCACACGGTACACGAATTCTAAAGACCGCGTGTCTTCAATTGAAGATTGGCACCCCAAGCGTTCCTCGGCCAATCAAATTCTGATAAACTGTCAAGTGGGAGGAATTAAACAATAACGAATAAAACAGGTCAGTTTTAACAGGTCAGTTTTATGACATCATTAATTGCTCGCGGCGAAAGCGACGGATGGTTAATTACTACGCAATTATCTGCAAACTTCACAGTCCAGGCAAATTTCCCCTTGATTTTTATCTAATAATGAAACGTCCATCGGGCAAGTGACGGACAACCAGATTTACGAAAGACACCTGCCCGCACTCAAAATCCACTTGCCCGGGGCGTCGGGCAACCATATTTCCGGAGCCCTGCAAAGTTGATAGAGCCCAACCCAAGGAACATGTATATGATATTTAACTAGAACGGAATAAGTAATTTTGGATGAGATTGGAATTTCCTTAAATTTAATCTTAGAGTTTGTAGTACCCTATTTCAGAGTTTCTTTCTAAGAAAAGTGGGTGGGGTAATAATCACAGAATTATTTTGACATTTTTTTACATTGTTTTGATATTTTGTTCATTTCCATATATGTAAACTACAAGAAAAAATATATTTACCACTTATAAAATGGTCAAACCAAAGTTTGAATGTCTTTTGTTGATGGTACAGCTGAAATTCATCTCCTAAATTTAACCTTGCATTTTGAATTCGCAAGAATTCTCAAAAGGATATGCGTCTGAATGTGCATGAGAAATACAATTTAATGAGATATACATTAAATTTTTACCATTGCCTACCATGGTCTACCATGGTCTACCATCATCTTCAAATGTGGTGGCCATTTTGATTATTTGACGACAACGAAAAATACAAATTTGATAGAGCCCAACCCTTGCAATGAACATGTATATGATATTTCACTAGAATGGAATAAGTGGTTTTGGATGAGATGTTGTTTGAAATTTCCTTAAATTTAACCTAGTTTTCAGAGTTTCTTTCTAAGAAAAGTGGGTGGGGTAATAATCACAGAATTATTTTGACATTTTTTTACATTATTTTGATATTTTGTTCATTCCCATATACATAAACTACAAGAAAACATATATTTACCACTAATAAAATGGTCAAACCAAAGTTTGAATGTCTTTTGTTGATGGTACAGCTGAAATTCATCTCCTAAATTTAACCTTGCATTTTGAATTCACAAGAATTCTCAAAAGGATATACGTTTGAATGTGCATAAGAACTACAATTTTATGAGATATACATTAAATTTTTACCATGGTCTACCATCATCTTCAAATTTGACCATGGTCTTTCAAATCATGACCATGGTCGACCATGGTCAACCATGTTCAACCATCATCTTCGTATTTGACCATGTTCGACCATGTTCAACCATGGTATTTGATGGTATTTGATGGTCGATCATGATAGTTCATGGTCGGCAATCAAAAACCGTGGTGACCATGGTAGACCATGGTCTTCATTTCGCCTGGGTAATCAGGTAATCATTGCATATTTTCTTTTCCTTTTTCTTATGTGAAAATGTCATACGGTTACACAGTACTAATTTAAGACCTCATAAGGTTACACTACTAATTTTACATAAGACTCCAAATATTTTTTTTATTACTTGTAATTGAGACTGCTTAGCACAAACTTCAGAGTATATATTAAGGTAGCTGTTCTGACTGGACACCAATGCAGGAGTATTAATCACCAAATAATTTGCATTCAATTTGTTCTTTTGTCAATTTATATGAAAATACAGAATCAGTATCTTTTTTTTAGGCTACCAACATATTTAAACAGGTCACCAAGCAGGGGTATTAGTCACCTTCAGTGATTAGCCTTAGTTTTTAACAGTTTCAGGTTTTCACCTTCATGTATAGTGATCATAACCAAACATTTATAGATAACATTTTTAGCTCTACTGGCTGAAGGCCTGCAGAGCTTATGGGATGCCGAGTTGTCTGTCGTCCGTCATTAACTTTTGTCTCAAGACGATAGGGCCTTCTTTTTTCATCCGATCTTTACGAAACTTTAACATGTCGTTAATATCAATGAAAGCTCAGACAAGTTTGAAAACCAGCCAGATCGTGTTATGGCTCTTGATTTAGTTAAAAAGCTATATGTTGGCTCGTTAAGATGATAGGGCCTTTATTTTTAGCTCTACTGGCCAAAGGCCAGCAGAGCTTATGGGATGCCGAGTTGTCTGTCGTCCGTCCGTTGTCCGTCCGTTGTTAACTTTTGTCTCGTTAAGACGATAGGGCCTTCATTTTTCATCTGATCTTTACCAGATTGTTAATGTCAGTGAAAGCTTGGACAAGTTCGAAAACCAGCCAAATCGGACCAGTAACAGTGGAGTTATGGTCCTTGATTTAGTTAAAACTGATATATTTTGCCTCGTTAAGACGATAGGGCATTCAATTTTTATCCGATCTTTAGGCCAAACAAAATTAATACTTCGTTTCCGCTAACGTCTTGAAAAAAAATAGGGTAGGTAGGTAGGCATTTTATTTATTTTTTTCCCTATGCGATATAAAATAGGACTTTAGGTTACTTTTTTATGTATTTCAATATAGGTTGTATTAAAACATACTTTATTGAATTTAATAAATGAATATATACAAGTTTAAAAAAGAGTTGTCTCTTTTAATTTCACCCTAAAATAAACATCAAAATATTTAAAAAAAAAAAATCCATAAACTTTCGAACAAGTTCAATATTAAATGAGCTACATCAGACCCCAGTATCACGAAAAAAGTTGAGATTTAAATGATTCAAAATTTCTTTATCAAATAACAACCAAAATAATAGATATTCTTTTACATTATATAGAAAATTAGGGCCTCCTCTGGCTATATTTTTCTTTTTGTCACCACTTTCTCCAAGTTAAAGAATTAGGAGCCTAGACTAGAATTCATTTAGAAGTAGGATTCCTGGAACTCCTTACACCCTAAATAATGAATAGAAATATACTTTATATCTGTATATATTTATACATTTTTTTTTTTCTTTCCACCAACATGTATTTGTAAAGGACATGTTTTCTTATTCGATTATGTAAAAAAAATATCCGAAATTTTGTACCATCCAAACTACTATGACACGGCATTTTTACAGCCCGAACATTTCACACACATTCAATCGAAATACCATCAATTACAAACTTTTTTCATGCATTAATGTGTTTTGAATGACAAAAATAGTATTTCTTATCAAAGAGGAAAGAAAACACAACCCTAATAACAGGACAATGTAGTTTTATGTCAATAATTGTCGATCTCAGTCGTGACAAACTGCCGATACTAAGCCAGGCAAAATATTAAAACTTATTGTTTCAATGTGTGTATAACACATTTTAATTACTGTATTGCAAGTGTTTTCACAGTTCACAATACACATGGGAGTATTTTGTCTTGAGGATCTTGAGATCAAGTAAGATTTTGGGGATTGTTTTTTTTAGACGGGCCCGACGTGCTCATTGTCTGTAAAATGAGACAGGCCCGGAATGGATTTCGAGGAGCCTCTGGGCGTCGGGCTATCCTACTTTTTGAGCACTGAGCAGTAAACTTGTTGCCATGTGGTTAAAATTAAGGACAAACTCGACAGATCTGACAACGATTGTTTCGAAAAAACATTGTCACGGTGTGGACACCTGCATCGGTAGACGCTTTATTGACATGCGTTTCAAGTATCGGAATGACTAATTGCCGGAAGATTTATATTATGCGGAAAGATAGAAAAGAGCAAAAACGATTGAACACATTTTTTGTTACAAAAACGGTGAAAAAAAAACTAGGGTCGGCGGAAGAAAATAGGGTCGGTCGGGTTAGCGGAAACAGAGAATTCATTTTGTTTGACCTTACCAAACTTTACCAGATTGTTATTGTCAATGATAGCTCGAACAAGTTCGAAAATCAACCAGATCGGACCAGTTACAGCGGAGTCATGGCCCTTGATTTAGTCAAAAATTCTATATTTTGCCTCGTTAAGATGATAGGGCCTTCATTAGCTCTACTGGCCAAGGGCCAGCAGAGCTTATGGGATGGCGAGTTGTCCGTCTTCCGTCCGTCTGTCCGTCCGTCGTCCGTCCGTCGTTAACTTCTGTCTCGTTAAGACGATAGGGCCTTCATTTTTCATCCGATCTTTACCAAACTTTAACAGAGCTTATGTTTGGCCAGTAGAGCTTATGGGATGGCGAGTTGTCCGTCGTCCGTCTGTTAACTTTTGCGAACTGAACACTCTGGGGCTTTCATTATTAATCGAATCTTTACGAAACTTTGCCAGTGTCTTTATATCAATGAAAGCTCGGAGAAGTTCGAAACCAGCTGGAACGGATAAATTTCACCGAAGTTATGTCCCTTGTTTTGCTGAAAAATGCCAAATTAAGCCTTGTGAACACTCTAGCACCTTCATTTATTATTTGATCTTTACCAAACTTCCACAGATTGTTAATACCAATGATAGCTTGGACAAGTTTGAAAATCAGCTAAATTGCCTCCGTACACCAGAGTTATGGCCCTTGTTTTTTCTGAAAAATGACATTTTCTGCCTTGTGAACACTCTAGCACCTTCATTTATTATTTGATCTTTACCAAACTTGCACAGATTGTTAATATCAATGAAAGCTCGAAATAGTACGAAAACCAGCTAGATCAGACCATTAACAGCAGAGTTATGGCCCTTGATTTAGTTAAAAATTCTATATTTTGCCTCGTTAATATGGTAGTGCCTATATTTTTCATCTGATATTTACCAAACTTTACCAGATTCTTTAATTATGGCCCTTGATTTAATTGATATGCTGTATTTTGCCCAAAACTTTCAAAAAAACATAAATGGCAGTCTCTCGCTTCATGGATGTTATAAGAGCCATGTTAGCCAGTAGAGCGTCCACAGGCCCTCTTGGGCCTCTTGTTACTAAAATCAACCTGGTCTAGATCTAGTTTAGAAAAATACCTCCCCACAAGCATTTTAGAGGTATATAAACATGGGCATTTATACAGGGGTATATGGTACGTAAGTTTATGTAAGGCGGTCAGTAACCCCTGGAGTGGGGCCAAATTTGACCCCATGGTTTTGATTTGAACAAACGTGATAGATGACCATAAACTTATGGTTCATGCAAATATTAGACCTCATGCAGTTTTCAGAAAAGAAGATTTTTTAAATATTTTGTTTAAAACTATATATAATTGTGACGACGGGCAGGCCATAACTAAGGTTTTACTGTTTGTTTTAACTTGGCTCCCATTGATATAGGAAGTGTCGATCCTTACGGATGGCGGGAGGTGTACAGTACTGGTTCTACCCAGGAAAAGTGGGTGGTCTGCCTCCACAACAAAAAAATTCGACCGTCAAATATAACCTTATATGTGTTGAAAATTACATAAAACACCATACAAAAACAAACACAAACAAATCCATTGATATCAACAATCTGGCCAAGTTGAAAAAATATCAAATGAAAAACGGAGGCCCTATCGTGTTAACAAGGCAAAATATAGCATAGTTAAGAAAATCAAGGCCCATAACCCTTGTGTTACTTGTCCAATGAGGCCGTTTTTCAAAGTTGTGGAGCTTTAATTGATAGTAACAATTTGGTAAGGTTTGGTAAAGATCAGATGAAAAATGAAGGTCCTATATATTTTACTAAATCTAGGGCCACAACTCCAGTGTTGCTGGTCTGATCGGACTGGTTGTCGAACGAGTCCGAGCTTTCATTGATATAAAAATACAAAGTTTCGTAAAAAATTATTTAAGAATACTGAATTTCGTTTTGCTAACACTCTAGCTTCTACATTCTTCGTTCAAAAATTAACAAAAATGTTAATATTGTTAAAAGCTCCACTTCACAAGTTTAACTAATATTTTATTCATGTTTTACAAAAATCTGTGTTTGTTTATTGCATATTGGGAACCTAGGGTTGTGTGATCGAATTCCACAAAATATATTACATTTAACATGCTCAAACTGTCATGGTCTCCCTAGCCAAAAATGCCGTACAATACAGACCCTCATGGGCCTCTTGTTTTATGGAGTAATATTCATTAAAATGGCTAATGCCTACATAAATAGCAGTACTTATTAATCAACTTGTAACATTTATTAATCTACGAATAAATATTTCAATGTATTTGTTAAAAGTGCTGTATTTTGCCTCGTTAATACGATAGGGCCATCATTTTTCATCCGATCTTTACCAAACTTTGGTCCATTATCATACTCTCTTTTATCAGATTGTTAATATCAATGAAAGCTCGGAAAGAAAGAAATGTTGCCCATGAAGTCTAGTTGATCCTAGCAAAAATTCATGTTGATGTGAAATCCAAGATGGCCACCAAAGCTAAAAATAGATTTTTAAAATACAAGTTTGTAGCGACTACTTCTTGAAAACTATAAGTGATATTGATATGGGACATTTTCTAAAATGATCAGCATAACATGATGTTGGTCCTTATCAAAAACCTTTTTGATTCGACGTTAAACATGGCTGCCAGTGGCCATCTTTGAGTTATATAGCAAAAACATGTAGCGACTACTCCTCAGAAACTACTTGGCGGATTTTCATGAAACTTTACAGGAATGTTGCTCTTGATGTCTAATTGATCCTAGCAAAATTTCAAGTCGGCCAGAAATTCAAGATGGCCGCCACAGCTAAAAATAGATTTTTAGCTCTACTGATCAGAGATCAGCAGAGCTTATGCCGTGGTGCGGCGTCCGTCTGTCCGTATGTCCGTCTGTCCGTAAACTTTTTTTTGTAGCGACTTCTCCTCTGAAACTACTGAATGGATTTTCATGAAACTTGGCAGAAATGTTGCCCATGAAGTCTAGTTGATCCTAGCAAAAATTCATGTTGATGTGAAATCCAAGATGGCCGCCAGATCTAAAAATAGGTTTTTAAAAAACAAGTTTGTAGCGACTTCTTCATGAAAACTATAAGTGATATTGATATGGGACTTTTTCTAAAATGATCAGCATGACATGATGTTGGTCCTTGTCGAAAATCGTTTTGATTCGACGTTAAACATGGCTGCCAGCGGCCATCTTTGTTTACATAGAGTTATATAATGAAAACTTGTAGCAACTACTCCTCTGAAACAACTTGACGGATTTTCATGAAACTTCACAGGAATATTGCTCTTAATGTCTAATTGATCCTAGCAAAATTTCAGATCGGCCAGAAATTCAAGATGGCCGCCACAGCTAAAAATAGATTTTTAAAAAAGAAGTTTGTAGCGACTACGTCTTGAAAACTATAAGTGATATTGATATGGGACTTTTTGTAAAATGATCAGCATGACATGATGGTTATAAGAGTCAAACATTATTTTGATTCGACGTTAAACATGCCTGCCAGTGGCCATCTTTGTTTACATAGAGTTATATGATGAAAACTTGTAGCGACTACTCCTCTGAAACTACTTGACAGATTTTCATGAAACTTCACAGGAATGTTGCTCTTGATGTCTAATTGATCCTAGCAAAATTTCAGGTTGCCCGGAAATTCAAGATGGCTGCCATGGCTAAAAATAGATTTTCAAAATACAAGTTTGTAGCGACTACTACTTGAAAACTATAAGTGATATTGATATTGGACTTCTTGTAAAATGATCAGCATGACATGATGTTGGTCCTTGTCAAAAATTGTTTTGATTCAACGTTAAACATGGCTGCCAGCAGCCATCTTTGTTAACATAGAGTTATATAGTAAAAACTTGTAGCGACTAATCCTTTGAAACTACTTGGCAGATTTTCATGAAACTTTACAGGATTGTTGCTCTTAAAAGGGCAAAATTCCCTACCCTGGTAGGGAGAGATTGGAGGAGTGGCTATCAAATTACACCAGCTATGCTGGGCTGTCAGTTACAGTGAATGATTCTAAAAATAGCAATGTAAACAGCAGACGACATAAAACAATGTACTTACAGATCAGCTAGGAGTAAAGTTTAACAATCCATTGACTCCAAATCATTTCTTTGAAACTATTTAATTTCCTTTTTTTTACTGGAACTGTGTATGTCATTTGAGGATTTCTTTTGTAGCTCATTACCCTATATGATGATGATTCTCTGTTTACATGCTCATTCCAATCTAAAGTTGCTAAATTAATTCTTAACTTATAACTTGAAGCACCAAACACAATTCGTTTTTCCACATACTGCAGAAGGGCGTTGTTAAATGACTCTACATAGTGAGTATCCATACAATATTTATATTTTTCAGCTTCTTTGTATACTGGCAAGTTTTTCAAAAAGTTAGTCAAAATTGCTACGGCTTTATCACATTTTAGAATAAATTTTGAACATTCATAATTCGGGTCAGATCTACACCTTGAGCTTTGGAAGCAACTGTCATGATGACCTTGGTAATGTTCCACAAAGTTAAAAATATTTTCTCTTAATTTATCAGCATTGTTTTGACTATTTTTCGTAGAATGGTAGATGTGAGTCCTTATTGCAGCTGCTTTGTCTGAAAGTTCCTCGTGCCAAAGTTTTCCATGGTTACATTTAAATCCTGATGTAATTTTTAGCTCTACTGATCAGAGATCAGCAGAGCTTATGCCGTGGTGCGGCGTCCGTCGTCCGTCCGTCCGTCTGTCCGTCTGTCCGTAAACTTTTATTTGTAGCGACTTCACAGCTGAAACTACTGGATGGATATTCATGAAACTTTACAGAAATGTTGCCCATAAAGTCTAGTTGATCCTAGCAAAAATTCATGTTGATGTGAAATCCAAGATGGCCACCAAAGCTAAAAATAGAGTTTTAAAATACAAGTTTGTAGCGACTTCTTCTTGAAAACTATAAGTGATATTGATATGGGACTTTTTCTAAAATGATCAGCATGACATGATGTTGATCCTAGTCAAAAATCGTTTTGATTCAACGTTAAACATGGCTGCCAGCGGCCATCTTTGTTTACATAGAGTTATATAGTAAAAACTTGTAGCGACTACTTCTCTGAAACTACTTGGCGGATTGTCATGAAACTTTACAGGAATGTTGCTCTTGATGTCTAATTGATCCTAGAAAAATTTCAGGTCGGCCGGAAATTCAAGATGGCCGTCACAGCTAAAAATAGATTTTTAAAAAATAAGTTTGTAGCGACTACTTCTTGAAAACTATAAGTGATATTGATATGGGACTTTTTCTAAAATGATCAGCATTACATGATGTTGATCCTAGTCAAAAATCGTTTTGATTCAACGTTAAACATGGCTGCCAGTGGCCATCTTTGTTTACATAGAGTTATATAGTAAAAACTTGTAGCGACTACTCCTCTGAAACTACTTGGCAGATTGTCATGAAACTTTACAGGAATGTTGCTCTTGATGTCTTATTGATCCTATCAAAATTTCAGGTCGGCCGGAAATTCAAGATGGCCGTCACAGCTAAAAATAGATTTTTAAAAAATAAGTTTGTAGCGACTACTTCTTGAAAACTATAAGTGATATTGATATGGGACTTTTTCTAAAATGATCAGCATGACATGATGTAGATCCTTGTGGAAAATTATTTTGATTCGACGTTAAACATGGCTGCCAGTGGCCATCTTTGGTTACATAGAGTTATATAGTAAAAACTTGTAGCGACTACTCCTCTGAAACTACTTGACGGATGTTCATGAAACTTCACAGGAATGTTGCTCTTGATGTCTAGTTGATCCTAGAAAAATTTCAGGTCGGCCGGAAATTCAAGATGGCCGCCACAGCTAAAAATAGATTTAAAATAAATAAGTTTGTAGCGACTTCTTCTTCAAAACAATAAGAGATATTGATATGGGACTTTTTCTAAAATGATCAGTATGACATGATTTTGGTCCTTGTCGAAAATCGTTTTGATTTGACCTTAAACATGGCTGCTTTGTTTACATAGAGTTATATAATGAAAACTTGTAGCGACTACTTCTCTGAAACTACCTGACGGATTTTCATGAAACTTCACAGGAATGTTGCTCTTAATGTCTTATTGATCTTAGCAAAATTTCAGGTCGGCCGGAAATTCAAGATGGCCGCCACGGTTAAAAATAGATTTTCAAAAAACAAGTCTGTAGCGACTACTTCCTGAAATCAAAATCAATCAGTAGAGCTTCAAGGTCATTGACCTCTTGTTTTAGCTTGCTTTGCTATGGATTTAGTCATATGCCATGTGTCGATAGCATTCTGTGTCGGACTTCTTTCCTCTCGTACATATTTGGTAATCTGGTTGTTGTTGTCATGAGCATGGATATTGATTGGGCAATCATTCTCATCAAAGTATTCATAAATTCTTTTCACGCCAATAAGTTCATGCCGTTGAGAACAGGGGTTATCTACTTTCTTTGATATTGTTTCAACATCTAAAACTTTCTTTGTCTCCTGTCCAATGCAGACAACATCACTAAATGTGGCATTTTTTCTCCAACAGTGCCTTGCATCAGTCAGGATGTTTATTCTGGTGACATCTTCATTTTCAGACAAGCCAGCTGCAGATGTTGCTATTTCTTCTTGCAATACTTGTTCCTTGGATCTGCTGATCGCACTGGAGACTACCTCTTCATATGATGTTTGCAGCTCTTTCATGTATTTATCGCCTATTTCACCAATATTTGCTTCTTGTACTTGCAATAGATTTTCAAAATACAAGTTTGTAGCGACTTGTACTTCTTGCTTCATTTATTATTTGATCTTTACCAAACTTCCACAGATTGTTAATATCAATGAAAGCTTGAACAAGTTCAAAAACCAGCTAAATCACATCAGTAACACCGTAGTTATTGCCCTTGTTTTTTCTGAAAAATTCTATTTTCTGCCTTGTGAACACTCTAGGGCCTTCAATATTAATCGGATCTTTACTTAACTTTGCCAGTGTCTTTATATCAATGAAAGCTTGAACAAGTTCAAAAACCGGCAAGATCGAAGTAATTTCAACGGAGTTATGACCCTTGTTTTGCTGAAAAATGCCATATTAAGCCTTGTGAACACTAGCACCTTCATTTATTATTTGATCTTTACCAAACTTGCACAGATTGTAAATATCAATGAAAGCTCGGACAAGTTCGTAAACCAGCTAGATCGGACCATTAACAACGGAGTTATTGCCCTTGATTAAGTTAAAAATGCTATATTTTGCCTCATTAAGACAATAGGGCATTCATCTTTCATCCAATCTTTACCAGATTGTTTATATAAATGAAATCTTGCACAAATTCGACGACCAGCTAGATCTGACCATTAACAGCGGAGTTATGGCCCTTGATTTAGTTAAAAATGCTATATTTTGACTCGTTAAGGGTTAAGACGATAGGGCCTTCATTTTTAGCTCTACTGGCCGAAGGCCAGCAGAGCTTATGGGATGCCGAGTGGTCCGTCCGTCCGTCGTCCGTCCGTTGTTAACTTTTGTCTCGTTAAGACGATAGGGCCTTCATTTTTCATCCAATCTTTACCAAACTTTAACAGGTTGTTAATATCAATGAAAGCTGGGATGAGTTCGAAAACCAGCCAGATCGGACCAGTAACAGCGGAGTTATGGCCCTTGATTTAGTTAATAATGCTATATTGCTAAATTTTGCCTCGTTAAGACGATAGGGCCTTCATTTTTAGCTCGACTATTCGAAGAATAAGAGAGCTTATGTAATCACCACGGGGTCGGCGTCGGCGTCGGCGTCGGCGTCCCACATCAAGGTTTGCGTGTAAGCTGTGTTTACAAGTGTATATCTCTTACATTTCTTATCCTACCACAACCAAATTTGTTCATGGGCTTCCTTATAGCATTATCTTAAGGGCTGCATAAGCAATTTTGGTTCCTGTAACCCATGGGCTCCCATGGAACCCAAATTATGATAGCCCATAAAATGTGTCCCATTTCACATCAAATTTTGCGTGTAAGCTGTGTTTACAAGTCTATATCTCTTACAATTCTTACCCTAGCACAACCAAATTTGGCCATTAGCTTCCTTATAGCATTATCGTAAGGGCTGCTTAAGTAATTTTGGTTCCTGTAACCCCTAGGCTCCCATGGAACCCAAATTCTGATAGCCCTTAAAATATGTCTGTTTCACATCAAATTTTGCGTGTAAGCTGTGTTTACAGGTCTATATCTCTTACATTTTTTGTCCTAGCTGAACTAAATTTTGGAATTGGTTTCCTTGTAGTATGTTGTAAAGGGTTGGATAAGTAATTTTGTCTTCTGCAAATTCTGGGCTCCCATGGAACCCAAATTGTGATGACCCATAAAATGTGCAATAAAGGCAAATCTAGGGTTGCATGTAAGCATGTATATATTTATAATTTAGTTTCGGGATTTGTTATAGCATTATGCATC
>JAWPHD010017525.1:0-44186 GCA_037043455.1 Cyrtodaria siliqua | reverse complement strand
CTGATCATGTACATATGATCATATAAACAAAAAACTAGAAAGCCAACACTTTAGGCAGCACTGCTAGGCTATATACGTATAACACACATAAGCATAACGCAGAATGATAATGTAAATATGAAAATACATAAACAAAAACCTAGAAATCCAAGAGTACTGTACTCAAGTATTTGGCAGAAGCCAAAACAACATACTTATAAGAGTGTTTAGTTACTTAATACGTTAACGTCATATTGCAAAATTGTTTTGTTTTGCAGATCCTCCACATAAGACAATCGAAGAAAATACGGTGGAAGAATTTCAGAAACTCCTAGACCTTAATGTCCTGGGATATTTCCTGATGTGTAAAGTTAGTGTCATTAATATGATAGTACGACTCGACAAGCTGTATAATAATTAGACTTGGACGTTAACCGGTAGATCTAACGGGGTCTATATATATCTATAAAAAAACAGGAATCTTTTCGATAGTTCCCCGAGTCCTATAATATTATATGTATCCTTTCCGCTCCCTCTGAGACGACTGGAAACAACCTATATTGGGGTGAAGATCGTTTAAAAACATTAAATTCAAGTGTTAATGCTTAACCGAAACGTTTTAAAAGTCGTTATATTAAAAGACGAAAGTGATTGAAATAAATGCATGTCGCGTTATATCGTTCGATAAAAGAAAGACAGCATTTAAGGTATGAAACCACTAATTATTTTCCGCATAGACATCAATGTTAAAGTGTCACATATTAATGATTTGCTGCAACTTCAACTCAAGTATGGATAATGCAGCAGTGTAATTTTCATATAGAAAACTAATTTTCCTCTTGAAAAATCACCAGAAAAGGTGGGGTCACAAGACATGTAAGAAAGATTTTGTTTGTTTACTAAACATGTACAGCTGTTTTCAGTGATGGTTGCTCAGAAAGTATAAGCATAGAGTCGAAATTTCGAAAATGTTCATTAGTGATCCAGTAAAACCTATTAATACGCTTCTTATACATAGACCACAAAATAGAACAGAAATGGGCAGTTTTCCCCCACTTATAGTGCCCATTTCTATCAAAAAAGGAGGGATTACTTTTTAGTATAGGAACTACATTCGACTACACCTCGGAGGTTTACATGTACTTAGTGGTGGTAAACCTTAAAACAAGTAACGTGTATGATGGATTTGTCCGCCAAAGTTGTTAATATGTAGTTATTACAAAAGTGGGATTGCATAAAAAACATAGATAAACCTGACTGAGAATTATCTTTAATGTTATTTTTTGGCATAATTGGCCATGGCTGATTTTATGTATTTAATATGGCATTATAATTAATAATGTATAGATAAAGTGATAGTTCAACGTATGTTCATTATGTTCCGGACAATAAGAAATAGATGACCGTATAATTACTTATTCCGGACAATTGGACATATTGGCAATTCGACATTTATTTCATCTTCCGGACAATAAAGGGGTAAAAAGAGTGTTGACCTTTGACCCGATGTTAGTATACAACTGAAGAAGGTATTAAACCCCCTATTTCCTTGTTGATGTTTAATAGCAGACATGTTTATTTGCATGATAAAGTAAGTTTCCCAGAATTCTAACGAGGTTTGAGTTTTTAACAGGTTGTCAACATTCTAACTTTTCTATGGAAGGGCAATGGAGACTTATTTACGCTATTATAACCTATTCAACCCACATTATGTAGACACTTCAGTCTTGTTTTAATTTGGGGATAAGTTCAGAGGTGTAATTGATTTATTACTAAATAACTTTAACAAGTTATGATTTACCCCCAAAAACACATGCCTATGGCCAAATGTGAACTATGGTAAACTTTTCAGAAATAACTTATTTATTTTGTACCGATTTCAGTTATTCACTAAATAACTTTAACAAGTTATGTTTTACCCTAAAACAATGCCTATGGCCACAAGTGAAATATGGTGATGAACTTTTCAGAAATAACGTCTTTAAACTATTTTGCTACTTTCTCCATATTATTATGTAACTCATTTAAGTTATTAGTAGGTAACTAATATCAGTTACACCCCTGACAATTAAAAGCTTGAATAAACTATTGCTAAACCTTGCGGAGAAGAATTTATGGCAAATTAGTTAACAACAAAGATGAAAGAACCATAAAAAATATCAGATGTTGCAGGAATATTATTGTTTTGGTAGAAAACAGATTTACAAACAGATGAATATCTGAACTTATTTCAGTTATTTTGAGAAAAAAAAGCTCCAAAACTCTAATAACCTAAACAAGTTATTTTTCTAACTTTTGCCTGATGGATAAGACTGAGACACATCGCAATCTGTTTATACATATTACATGATTATGTTGATCATTTTATTGATGTGCTATCTGTATCATTTTAAGTTTACATGTGTAAGAAACTAAATTTATGGTATATTAAAATGAACACCATCTTAATGGCAGAGACCTATTGGGTTACTTCCCATACAATTGTAACATGTTTTCACCTTTTTATTCAAACATATTCTATCAAACATGTTACCCATAATAGCAATCTATTTCATGCATACTTACCATTTTCATAACTTTAAAATATTTAACATAACACATTTTCTGTAGGCTCACTGATTTAGCATAGTTGACAGGGCAGTACTGATAACTGAATATAGTTATTCCAGCAAGGGACTTACATCTTACAATGAAGTGTTAATTAAACAATCATATAAATAAGTTGTTTCCCTTGGAAAGGTGTTTACATTTACTCATAACTTATTTAAGTTATCTATCGAACTGTATTCAAAGGGAGAAAACTCCTGAATTATTGATAAAATAACCCATTAAAGTTATTAGAAAATAACTTCAATCAGTTACACCCCTGACTGTATAAGGAGAAATCATGTATTTTTCAGAATTGCATAAAAAATGATTTTCTAGGCATTTATTTTGTTTGAATAGGTGAGTTGAACTCAGAAACAGAGAAAAAAATATCATTTTCAGACTTTTGAATTTTTGTGAAAGATATATGGCAAAATGTCTTGTATACATTCTCAGGGATGCAAAACAAAGCCACCAGAGTTAATCTGATGAGAAAATGTTGAACGGTTGCTGAGATATTGCTTTTTTTTTATTATTTCTTAATTTCGCGACAAAATCGACTGGATTTAGTGCATGGTCAAGCGCAGGCAAATCGCAATAATTTCACGACGAAGTCATCCGGCATTGCGAAACAAGTCAAAATGTTCTTTTATTAAGTTGTTGGGTTGAATCGACCAGTTTAATTAAAAAACATGACGCAAAATAATCCCTTAAAGGTCTAATTAAACTAAATCAACAGGATGTGCTCGCCTGGTGCAGTCGAAAGTAGTTCTGTATTAAAGAGTTCTGTATTAAAGAGTGCTAATCTTTTTTCTTTTACAAACTTTTTTTTTTTTTTTTTTTAGTGCAGTTTCCTGTTATTTCTTTGGCTGTAACTGTATTCTGGACATGTTGTTGATATTTGAAAATGCAGCTCATCATGTTTTTGACAGTTTTTGATATAAATTTGAGAAGTGAAAGTAGACAGGATATGAAATTGCAAGAGGTAAAAATAGTGTTGACCTTTGACCCGGTGTTAGTATACAACTGAAGAAATGTTTCTTAGAAGGTATTAAACCCCCTATGTCCTTGTTGATGTTTAATAGCAGACATGTTTATTTGCATGATAAAGTAAGTTTCCCAGAATTCTAACGAGGTTTGAGTTTTTAACAGGTTGTCAACATTCTAACTTTTCTATGGAAGGGCAATGGAGACTCATTTACGCTATTATAACCTAAAGCTAAATAAATGGCAGCCGCAACAACGCCGTGTATCTGGTATCTGTATGAAAACAAGTGGATTATGCGGATTATAAAACTTAATATCTGGTATCTGCAGCTTTGTAATTGCTTTCAACTGAAAGGTGAAAAGTTACAAAAATAAACAAACAAACACAGATGTTATTCAGTATATATCCAATACTATATATACGTGTTAAGAATATTTGTAAATTGTGTATGTGGTAGCTGTGATTCTGCATGAAAAACAAGTTATTATTATAGTGTTAATTCAATGGGTCTGTATAGGATTATGTTGGTTATAAAACGGAATGACTGATATCTGTAGCAACCAGTTTGCAACTTCATAAGTACTTTTTTTTTTTTAAAAAACGCACGGCGTCCCGTTAGTTTTCTCTGAAGTGCATTAGTTTGAAGCAAATTAGTTTTACATAGTACTAACTTTGTATAATATTGATATATAATCTTTCAGTAAAGATTATCATTGATATAAGTTTGTAATTATAAGGTGTTTTTTTTTCATTTTTTTGTGATGTTATCGAAGTATACCACGTCAATGATGGGTCAAATGAAAACCAATCCTTAAAGGGGGTACATCTGGATTTTTCTGGAAACATCTTAAATTATAAAATTGTTCCAGTTCATGATAAAACACTTATATCAATCAAAATATGATGTTAGAACCATTTTGTTAATGTCTAAACTTTGAAAACACCATATAACCAGGACGGAATCGGACGTAAAATGCTGAAATTAACCCTTGTGCATCACCTAGGTTAGCACGTATTTCTGTGCAGAATGAATTTCTTTACAAATAAGGGATAATTTTTAGGCTCATTCATTATGTTTTGGCCACGTAGAACAGAAAATATTAATATTTTTCAATTTTAAGTCGGACACCAAGTCCCCCATGAAAATCCTGATGTACTCCCTTTAAAGTCAAAATGACGCAGAATAAGTAAATCGAGGAGCAAATGTATAGTTGTAGTAAAACTTAAGTTTTCCATGTAATCCTTTTAAAACCCCAGCAGCCTACTGACCTAGATCGGCAATGCTACAAAGCAGTGTAAATCGTACGTGTCAGCTAAACTACCACTGTGAAAGCTTAACCAGCATAGATAATGATACACATTTTACCTAGAGATGAATGTTAGATATTAAGGAAAACATGCCCAAACATAACTAACCCCGTACATATGGGTCAAACAGATATATTATATCAGATATACTATATCTCGAAGACAAAATGAAACTAAGTACTAGGAATATGTAGGTAAGTGAGCACCTGAGCACCTGTTTATTAATTTACCTTTAAGGGGAATACATAAGGCTTTTCAAAGAGGTTCATGAGTCTGACTTAAAACTGACAAATATTGATATTTTCTATTCTGAAGAACCTAAACAGAATGAATGAGTCTTTACATGATCCCTTATTTGCAAGGAAATTGATTCTGCACAGTGATAAGGCCACCTAGGTTATGCACCAGGGTTACATCCGATTACGTCCTGGCTATATGGTGTATTCAAAGTTTAAACCTTAACAAGCCGATTCGAACATCATGAACTGATGTACCCCCTTGAACAAACTCTTGTTGTGAGTAAGGTCTGCGGAAATGATAAAGAAAAGTTGTCAACAAATTTGGCTGCACAACTGATTTGGAATATTGACTAAAGTAGCGTCTTATAGTTAGATATAGATTACCAACCTACATTCTAGAGGCATACATGTAGTCAAATTGGTCATCTCGCTGCTGCCGTCAATGTTGTCAACATGAACTGAAGTAACTTGAAGTTCATCCACTTAGGCTCGGCATTATGATATGAAAGGAAAGAAAATGGCGTATCAAAATCTTTAATACCATAAATGTGTATAATTGATAATTGGGATGACAAGAAGCACACGTTCACGGCAATGATGGCGCAACCCCACCCATATTTATTTATTCTGTACATAAATATTCACCGTGTTGTCATCAATAACGACTGCCTTCAATAGGCTGCATTCATGCAAGCCGACCTACTAAGTGTAATTATTCCAATTAACTGCCTCTATATCCGAACACCGTGTCGTAGAGCGATGAAGTAATCTGAACTAGTGCGGCAGCCATTTAATTTTACCATCACATGCAAGGTGCATTGCTAAGTCTATACACATCGTGTTTTCGTTTGAAGTACAAAACGAAATAAAGGCACTGTCTTATGAATCGTGATTGCATCAAGGTTTGAAAAATGAAATTTGTATGAAATCTTGTTTGTAGAAATCTGAAATTTATTAAACAATATAATCAAATTTAAACACTTTACCTCCAATAAGGATCCACAATCAGGCTTAGGTAACTCTAGACAACTGTTTAACTTTATGTTTAGATATTTGGAAGAGTTTGATCCCTTGCTTTGTAATAATTGTAATTATTTGTCATTCAATGACTACATAATTAAACTTATGTGGATTTGTATGTTAATTAATATGTGTAAACATGTTATGGCTGCAAGGGATATTAGTGACTGTGTGTATATAGAATGTGTGTTCCTCTCCTGAAATAGTGTGTTTTGTTAATTATTGCTACTGTACCTTTATCCACAGTATGCACTTCCACATATCAGGAAAACGAAAGGCAGCATGGTTAATATTACAAGTGTAAGCAGTATAGGAGAAGGAGAGGCTGTAACATACGTCACATCAAAGGTAACGCATGCGCAAAGTCCACTTTTAAACGCACGACCATTTTAATAGCGTTTTTTTGTTTTATTTTTTTATTTTATGTTTTTAAAAATTAAAATAATGACACAAGTATGACACAAGTATATATATATATAGAAGTTGTCTGGAAATATTGCCCTTTCGAAATATGTATACTCTGCTTCTTTATCCTATTCATTGTCAGGCCTGTCAAAACTTTTTAACACAAAATCCTGAGACTTTTAATTTTAATATCTAAAGCGCGCGAAGAACATTTTTAAATGGAAATTTGGAGCGCGCGACTTCATTTTCGCAATGATTTTTAAAGCGCAAAATTAAATTATATATGCTATTAATACAATGTGATGCATTGTTTGACAGTCATATGAAATAAAAAATTAGCACAGTATATTCAGTCAGTGTATTACACGAATGACTCCCATTGATTCGACACTTGTAAATATTCATCTGATATATGTTTAAACCGAGCCTTCTCTGACAGTTGTGCCGGCGCTCATAAAAAAATGTAAACAAACGGCGCTTTTTGTCCGAATTACGCTTTTTGTCAGCAGACTTTTTAAAAAATCGGCTCTTTTTGTCCGAATTGCGGTTTTAGTCCACAGATCTTTTTAGAAACATTACATTTTAATTAATTCAATGCATACTTACTTAGATATCTTGACTAAAACCAAGAGGGGAGGGCCTCTCCCGCGCGGGAGAGGAGACCCCCTTGTTTCATATAGGATTTCCTCTGACCGTGCACAGCTAGATGAATCATCAAAATCGTAAAAAGGGCTGGTACGGTCAGAGAAGGCTCGGATTAATATATGTTAGGTTTATTCTCCGGAACTACGTATTGTTTTATAGCTTCAACAATGTATACTGTTTATGTTATTGTGCGTGTGTGAGAGAGTGTGCTTAAGTGGCTGGGTTGGTGCGTGTGTGCGTATCGTGGGTGCGAGCGTGTTTGCGTGCGTGCATATCTGTCCTGTGTTGTTACTAAATTGTGTATACTATTATTATGTTCTGACGTCGAGATACTATACGTATAAGTCAAAATAAAATATATATTCTATTCTTTTATCTAACATGTTAAAGAACACCTTTAAACGTTTCCTAATGTGTACAACCTTCAACGATATGTTTTTATTTTAAATTTTAAGGGAGGAGTGGTGTCCATGACCCGTGCATTAGCCATTGATGAAGCCAAATATGGCGTACGTGTAAATGCGTAAGTACACCTTATTGATTACAAGCCAAACTTGGCGTACATGTAGATCTGTAAGTACACCTTATTGACTACAAGTCAAACATGGCGTACGTGTAAATACGGAAGTACACGTTATTGACTACAAGCCAAACATGGCGTACGTATAGACACGTAAATACACCTAACTGACTACAAGCCAAACATGGCGTACGTGTAAATACGTAAATACGCCTTATTGATTATAAGCTAAACATGGCGTACGTGTAAATGCATAAGTGCACCTTATTGACTATAAGCCAAACATGGCGTATGTGTAAATGCGTAAGTACAACTTATTGACTACAAGCCAAACATGGCGTACGTATAAATACGTAAGTACACCTTATTGTCTACAAGTCAAACATGGCGTACATGTAAATACGTAAGTACACCTTATTGACTATAAGTCAAACATGGCGAACGTGTAAATAAGT
This sequence comes from Cyrtodaria siliqua, assembly GCA_037043455.1. Taxonomy (NCBI): domain Eukaryota; kingdom Metazoa; phylum Mollusca; class Bivalvia; order Adapedonta; family Hiatellidae; genus Cyrtodaria; species Cyrtodaria siliqua. The sequence continues at coordinate 36,041 of JAWPHD010017525.1, read as the reverse complement.
AAGATAACCGTATTGACTACATGCCAAACATGGCGTACGTGTAGATACGTAAGTACACCTTATTGATTAGAAGCAAAACATGGCGTACGCGTAAATGCATAAGTAGTCCTTATAGACTACATGCCAAACATGGCGTACGTGTAAATACGGAAGTACACGTTATTGACTACAAGCCAAATATGGCGTACGTATAGACACGTAAATACACCTTATTGACTACAGGCCAAACATGGCGTACGTGTAGATACGTAAATACGCCTTTTTGACTATAAGCCAAACATGGCGTATGTGTAAATACGGAAGTACACGTTATTGACTGCAAGCCAAACATGGCGTACGCATATACACGTAAATACACGTTATTGACTACAGGCGTACGTGTAAATACGTAAGTGCATCTGATTGACTACAAGCTAGACATGCCGTACGTGTAAATGCATAAGTGCACCTTATTGACTATAATCCAAACATGACGTACGTGTAAATACGTAAGTGCACCTTATAATATTGACTACAAGCCAAACATGGCGTACGTGAAACATGGCGTACGTGTAAATGCATAAGTGCCCGTTATTGACTACAAGCCAAACATGGCGTAAGGTTAGATACGTAAGTGCACCTTATTGACTATAATCCAAACATGACGTACGTGTAAATACGTAAGTGCACCTTATAATATTGACTACAAGCCAAACATGGCGTACGTGAAACATGGCGTACGTGTAAATGCGTAAGTGCACCTTATTGACTACAAGTCAAACATGGCGTACGTGTAAATGCGTAAGTGCACCTTATTGACTACAAGCTAAACATGGCGTACGTGTAAATGCATAAGTGCACCTTATTGACTACAAGCCAAACATGGCGTACTTGTATAAGCATAAGTACACCTTATTGACTACAAGCCAAACATGGCGTACATGAAGATACGTAAATCCACCTTATTGACGATAAGCCAACCATGGCGTACGTGTAACGCGTAAATACGTTATGTATACATACTTGACTATACGCCAAACATGGCGTACGCGTAAATACGTTAAGTATACATAATTGACTATACACCAAACATGGCGTACGCGTAAATACGTAAGTATACATCAGTTACTACAAGCCAAACATGGTTTATTTGTAAATGCGTAAGTATACATGAGTTACTACAAGCCAATCATGGTTTATGGGTAAATGCGTAAGTCCCTCTGATTGACCTACTATTCTATGCAGCATGAATCATAAAATTACATTAATGCTGGAATTGTAAAAATAGGACCAAACTTTTTTACATTTTATGTTTGTTGGTCTGCGTATTTCGAAAGGCCGTCATCACTTGAGTGAAATTTAAAAAAAATCGAAGTGTTTTATCTGTGTGTATATTCTGGGATGATAATTGAAATCGTCATATAAAGCCCTGGTATATTTGAGTTTATATATAAAGCTGTCATATTACCATGGAAACACTATAATGTATCACTTTAATATCCCAGAAAAAGAAAACCGAGATGTATGGAGGATCTTATTTGAGTATTTGTTTAATATTGAATTTATTAAACGAGTTGGATAAAATTATCTTAATATATAATACGACGCTCTGCCGAGCATCATATTAATTTTATCCAAAGAGTTTAATAAATTTAGTATTAAATAGGCACGACTGTGAGATTCTATTTAGTACAAAACTAAAAAAAAGCCCCATAAGAAGCATTTGTGATTGAAGCTGCCTAGCTGTATATAACGTTGTCGTATGACGTCTTATGTTTGTATGATGACGTCGTATGCTGATTCGGTCTTCTCAATAATCCGGTATTTTAAAGGGTTACTGAATTTAATGATGTAAATTCCGTAAATGCACACCGAGATGAACGGAAAAGACCGGGCGATGATTCGGTCTTCATTTGCTTTATTACACAAATGTAATATGATAACTATATCGTGGCATTTTACACTCCCACACTGCAAGTTATACGATACATAGTAATGTCGTATTCATCAACATCGTTGGTGCTTAGCTAATTAAATAATAATGGTGTTCAAAAATATAGAATGTCTTTACATAGCTTTTCTAGAGTCATCGATTATAGTATTGCCGTGTGACCACAGGTTGAAGGAACGTGTTGGGACTAAGAAAACAAATTAAAAAAAAGTCTGAAAAAAAAATATCTGAAAAAAATAAATTAAAAAGTCAGAAAAAAATAATTCTGTTTTTTTTTTTTTTTAATACATTTGTACAAACACCTCAAAACATCAAATACATGAAAAACTGCGCACCAAAAACAATCCTACCCAAAATTCTAACACCGTGTAAGAGATATGAACAAGGTCACTAAGAGCTCGTTGGAGACTTTTCACATCATGTGTTTCAATCCTCGATTACAAATCACACATTCAAGAAATTTTCAAATCTACTTGCGAGTTCCATCAAAATATGAACATACTTTCCAAAAAAGTTTACTTCCATCCCCAATTCCAACCAGTTTTTTTGCTACGAACAATGAGTCCAAAAACAGCGAACATCACCGAGGTCGGAAGTTTACAATTAGTGACCTTGTTCATATCTCTTAGTCCCAACACGTTCCTTCAACCTGTGCGTGTGACAATTGTAATAGTCACTAGGTGTATTACAGAATAACTTGTTAAAAATGTTGTTGTTTTTCTTTAAAAAAAAAGTCTACAGAATCAAATGAACAAAAAACAATGTTGAAGTCCACTGCAATCTTGATTTGGTTTTAAAGGGACACACGGCATTCTTGATTTTTTAAAAACTCACGGCGTCCCGTTAGTTTTTCTCGTAACTTGCAGTCGTTCAATCATTAATATTATTTTTTAGAATAGTTCAAAGCAAATTGTTTTTTTTTTACATATCATTGACTTTTGATGATATTGCGCCAAAAATATATTTAAAAAAATGTGTGTAGAATAATGAAGGAAATATAATTCTTAGTTTTTTATTTAATTATATGCAAGCAGTTTTAAAGTCAAAATGATACAGGATTAATAAATCGCTGTACTAATTGTAATGCCTGATATAAAACTCAAGATTGCAATGTGTCCCTTTAAAAACTGACGGCCTCCCATCAGTTTTCTACATAACTTGCATTTGTTCAATCATTAATATTAATTATAAGAATATAATAAAGCAAATTAGTTTTGCATCTTATTGACTGTTGATTATATTGCACCAATAATATATTTAAACTTATATGGTAGAATAAGGAGAAAAATTAAAAAACTCAAAATGTATTTAAATATACGCAAGCAGGTTGCAAGTTAAAATGATATTGGATTAATAAATCGAGACGCTTATTGGAATGCATAAAAACTTCAATATTTGCAATGTATGTCCCTTTGATATATGTGTGAATTTCAAAATATAAATCAAATTTAATACAATAAAGACACATTCAACTCAAATCTTGTGCATACCAGTCTAATAATGTTAGTACGTTTGATTATGCATTTCTCTGTTTCTTGTTTTGTAGAATTTCCCCAGGTACGATTGAAACCCCATTGTTCAGGTCATTCATTGACGCTTTGCCAGATAAAGAAAAAGACGAGGCCATCACAGGTTACAAACATGAAAGTGTAAGTAAATTAATCTGTTTATTTTAAAGGGAGTACATCAGGCTTTTCATGGGGTTCTAGGTGTCCGACTTAAAATTGACAAATATTGATATTTTCTATTCTACATGGCCAAAGCATAATGAATGAGCCTAAAAATTATCCCTTATTTGCAAAGAAATTCATTCTGCACAGTAATACGTGCTATCCTAGGTGACGCACCAGGGTTAATTTCAGCATTTTACGTCCGATTCCGTTCTAGCTATATGGTGTTTTCAAGGTTTAGACATTAACAAAATGGTTCTAACATCCTATTTTGATTGATATAAGTGTTTTATCATGAACTGGAACAATTTTATAATTTAAGATGTTTCTAGAAAAATCCTGATGTACCCCCTTTAAGGATTGGTTTTCATTTGACCCATCATTGACGTGGTATACTTCGATAACATCACAAAAAAATGAAAAAAAAACACCTTATAATTACAAACTTATATCAATGATAATCTTTACTGACCGTGTATTATATTTCACATGACCCAGTAAGCTCTAATTTAAATTAATTTCAGTTGAACCGATCAGCCAAATCACACATTTTCAAATATGAAATCTACTCCGCGCAGAGCTATAGGCCCAGATGTTTACAGTACGTTTCCTAAAAGACATATGTTTCTAGTGGCGTAGCTGCTTTTAGGCACTGCAGAACCGGACTGAAAACCTTTTTCATGCAATTGCTCAGGCCTAAATCTTAAAATCGGCCAGCTACGCCCAGCTTTTTTGCTTCAGCTGGACCAGCAGAAAAAGGGTTAAAAAGTCGGTTGTTCTAATTGATTCAGCTTTTAAAAATGACCAGCGGAAAAAGGGATACAATGTCCATTGGCGTAGCTGTGCATAGGCCCTGTAGGCCCAGGCCTACGCCTAATTTTCAGAAATAGAAAAATTAAAAAGTCCAAAAATGCAATAAAAATCGGGGGGTGGGGGTAGGGGGTGGGGGTGGGGGAGCTGTAGAGGCGGCGTAGTGGTTGTGGTAATTGGTACACGTAATCATTAATCTATCAGCGAGTAAACGTTCAAGAAACAAGTTAAAACATCTTTTTGTACAATTTCTAGTCAATTGGGCTCTTTCGGTAACTTACAGTACATTTAATTTATGAGCGCCTATCAGTCATGATCAATGTTTACAAGCGGGCATTTCGAAATGGCGAAGGTCGGTCCACCGTATTCTGACCCGGCAATTGAGCGCGATGGTTGGGACGATGAGGCTATGTTCGCGTTACTTTCTGAGAATTGGACTACGGCGAATGACTTCCAATTTCCTTCCAGGTATGCGGGTCGTTTAATTCGTAATTACTTCAATAACCCCCCACACCACCCCAGCCTTCTGACCTACCACACTTAAAAAACAACGCATCCATAAACACTGCTGATTTATAATATCTTAATATTTTCTTATTTAAATATTATTTTTCAAAGAATGAAATTAATAAATTAAATTAAACTGCTACATTTTACGTGCATCGCATATATTTAATACAAGTACACAGTTCACACAGTTTGTAGCGACAGACGGGGTTTTAGCGGCGATGCGCTTGAATATTTTGGCCCTCATGGTAGTGGTTCGAGTCCTATCTTTTTTCTTTCTTTTTTTTAAGCGTTTTGCTGTACATATACGAACATGCATATACATTAATATTTTTTGGAGGATGCAAGTCGCCCAGCTGTATTTCATCTTTAAACCGTCTTGTGCAATGTGCTTAATTTTTTAATTGGCATTTTTTTTCCAGAAATATTGGCGGTAAAGACAGAAGGTTCACTGCCAGCTGGCTGACTGATTACCCCTGGATACGATACTCGATGTCCCAAGATGGATTAGTATGTGCACCATGTCTTATGTTTGGAAAGCTAGCGAAGGAGAAGACATTTACAGCAAAGAACCCCCTATCTGACTGGAAAAATCTGTCAACATATGTTAAACGGCATGATTTGGATGAAGGGCACAGGACATGTTCCATGTTGTGTGAAAACTTTATTGATGTGAAAACTGGAAAACAAAAGTCAATAACCACGCAGTTGTCTTCGTCCATCAAACAGACAGTGGAAAGAAACAGACATATTCTGTTTGAGATTATAGACGTACTTGTTCTTCTTGGGCAGCAAAATATCGCTGTAAGAGGTCACACAGAGGAAAAGAGTAATTTCATGGCTATTCTCCAACAAAAAGCGAAGAAGGACCCGATTCTGGCTGACCATCTGTCAAACGCCCAGACGAATGCCAAGTACACGTCCCCCGATGTACAAAACGAACTGTTAGGTCTGTGTTCTAAACAAATAATTGAAAAGATAATTTCAGATTGCAAACAGTCTGTGTTCTTTTCCATCATCGCGGACGATGCAACGGATTCTTCAACGAAGGAGCAACTTTCTTTATGTGTACGTTTTGTGGCACTGACTGGTCATACACACGAAGTAAGAGAAGAATTATTAGGATTTTCAACATGTCGTTCAATTAAAGGTACTAATTTAGCACAAACAATACTAGATAATATACAAGAACACGGTTTGGACATTCTAAACGTAAGAGCGCAGTGCTACGATGGCGCAAGCAACATGTCAGGCAAATATAGAGGAGTACAGGCCCTTATCAGGGAGCGGGTGCCATCGGCACGCTACGTCCACTGTAAGTCGCATAGCTTAAACTTGGCACTCGTACATAGCTCAAAAGTACAGTGTGTACGTACGATGATGGCTACAGTGCAGGACATATCATTCGCATTCGATTACTCCGCTAAACGTCTGGTGGCGTTTGCTGATGAGCTCGCTAATGATGCAGTGAGTAGGGAGGCTATGGAGGGCAGGAAGAAGCTGAAAACTCTCTGTGAGACAATGTGGATGAGCAGAGCAGATTCACTGACAACGTTCAAAAACGCATTCAGGGTTGTCGTTCATGCTTTAGAGACTCTACATGCCGACAGTGACACAAAAGCAGGTCAGCGCCTGGCGGCCATCATGCAGTTCGACTTCATCATTTCCCTTGTCGCCGCACAGCACATCCTTAGCAACCTGGTCGGTCTAACAGCTATACTCCAAAAGGTATGAGGTAAAAACTAGGAAACAACACACATTTTTAAATAGGTGTTTTCACATTTAAGGTTTTCCACGTGATTGTAGTATGAGTAAAACATTGATTTCTTTTCACACGATTCCACAACTATATGGATATACATTTTTCTGAATCATAACAGTTTTTCAATGATCAGTAGTCAGGTCGAATCCCAAATCTGCTCATAACAAAGTTCTATAAAATAACACATTTATGCAGGTCGATATGGATCTGATCGAGGCAGTCCGGGAGACGAAAGTTATATTGCAGATATTTAGAGAAGAGAGGGAAGATCCACTTGTGTGGGATGCTATATTCCAGGAAGCCACCGATATAGCAGCAGAGTTTCAGGTACGCATGCATTTTTTTAAATAGAAAAAACAAACATACTCTGTGGATGTTATTAGTAATTTTTATGTTTGCCGAGAGCTGATCTTGACGGTGTTTGTTTTTTGTTACGTTTAGTGCATATCAGAGGTTCATGGAACCACCTAAGCAGGGTCACTCCAAACGATAATCGCAATGCGTACATATGTTTGCTGTTTCAGATAACCATCATGACATTGTATTTGTTTTGATAGTACGAAGTTGTCATGAGTTGCGGCTGTAACAATCGGCCTTCTGTAACTGTATAATATCAAAATTTCATTTTTTAATTGTCATAGAAGATTATATATTTTAATTTCAGGTTAACCCAACAGTCCCTCGACAACATGCAAGGCAGCAGCACCGTCCGAACTATGCCATCGAAGAGCCTAAAACGTACTGGAGAGTTGCGCTGTACAACGTCTTTTTGGATCACCTGCTGCTGGAGATGGAAACGCGCAAAGTAGAAAACGAAGACCGGTACACTGCCCAGTTGCTGATTCCTTCTCGGCTTCTAGAGGCTCAAGCAGCAGATGTTCAGACCGTGTATGCTGCGTACGCAGAGGACCTCACCGACTCTATTGAGGTCTTTGAAAACGAGGTCCGTAGATGGAAGACACGATGGCAGCTTGCTGAGTCAAAGCCATCGACCCTCATAAGCACCTTAGACAAGACCAACAAGGACGTGTATCCTAACATATACACAGTCCTCTTCGTGCTGTTAACGATGCCAGCGACTTCGGCATCCTGTGAAAGGTCATTCAGCTCCATGAAGCGAATAAAAACGTGCTTGCGTTCAACAATGAGTGGGGAACGGCTATCTGCCATTGGTGTCATGCACGTGCACAGGGACATGGACATAAACATAGAAAATATTATCAACACGTTTGCATCGTTGAAATGCAGAAACCTAGATTTTATTTAAAATGTGGTGCCTAATTGTTATTAGATATAAAAGTATATATCTAAACATATTTTAAGCCAAAAAATATCATTTTCATATATATTTGTGTAGTTATCTTTGCCCTTCTTAAAGTCTAAAATATACGTCAGCACGCATCTAATGCATTCTAACATAAAAATAAATCAGGGGGGGCATGCCCCCGGACTCCCCTAGTATTATAATTTTAACTGCGGGCCTATGCCGTCAAATTGGCCAAGCTACGCCCCTGATGTCGGTTGTTCTTATTGATTCAGCTTTTACAAATAACATGACATTGTAATATTAAGCTAAAGTGTTTACTTTTAGGCTACTGAGTAATCGATTCCAAGTCTATTTAGATGCATTGTTTATAATTTACTTTTGTTCTGTGACGTTAACGGTTTAAAAAGGTGACGTCATGTAAAGTTTCGTTACGTCTTCGTGGCTAGGAATGAAACAGAGATAAGAAACTCAGGCACGTAGCCAGGTGGAAACTCGGAAGCCGGAACAGTTCCACTTTTCCCCCTGGTATAGTGTTTGGAAGCCCGAGCATACTCTGGACCCCTTTCGCCGTTCAAATTAAATGTTTGTCTTCCACCATGTCCACTTTAGTCTGCGCTTGCGCAAATGGAACTATTTTATTTTTACGTGTTATTGAGAAATAACAGGACACTTTTAAGAATGACTAACCAATCAGAATGCAGTAAATATGTGTATTGTTTGCAGTTTGTAATTATAGAATAATAGTAGAACATATTATCTATAGGATAGAGGCTATAACGAGAAATCTTCACCATTAAGAAACCGAAAGGGAGTGAGGGTATTTCATCATCTTCTTCTTCTCCTCCTCCTCTTTTCTTTTTCTCCTCCTCCTCTTTTCTTTTTCTTCTTCTTCTTCTTCTTCTTCTTCTTCTTCTTCTTCTTCTTCTTCTTCTTCTTTTGATGTATGTGTTTTTTTTGCCTAATAGCAGATACCAAGAAAGCAAACGTGCAATAACAAAGCCTGGTGTGTAGTATTCTATTTTTCGAAGCATCCTGGTTAATTAGTTATGTGGAGCGTCTCCGTGGCCGAATGGTTAACGACGTTTGCGTTGTAAACCTTCGCCTCTCACCAACCTTCGCCTCTCACCGCTGCGGGTTGGAATCGCACTGGGAGCTCGACTTGTAAGTGAGGAAGTGTCGATTCTTACGGATGGCGGAATATGTACAGTACTGGTTCTAACCAGGAAAAGTGGGTGGTCAGCCTCCACCACACAAAACCGACCGTCATATATAACCTTACATGTGTTAAAATGGCGTAAACCACCATACAAACAAACAAACAAATAATTACGTATGTTATGTATACATGAAATTCATTTTTTAGACGGATTAATTATAGCATCAGCATTTACGTCACATACGGTTAGGTGTAAATAATTCCTTGTGTGATGGATTCGTTGTTTTCTAAGCATGTGTTACTGTATAGCGAATCACAACCATAACAGAATATACCCACGTTTAGACACACTGCCTTGAGTGTTGGGATTCCTAGGGTTCAAGCAGTCTATAACTGATATTAAATATAGTATCGATATTAAATATAGTATCGATATTAAATAGTAACACCCAGGAATGTATGATGGGTTCTTTTTGTTCAGGCCTCCTGTCCTCTACATATGTAACATTTATACTCAAGTTTTATTAAGTTTGTAGTTTCCAAGCTTGTGAAATACCGCCCCCGTGTATGTTCCTGGCAACACATGGCCATATTTCGTGTTATTTCAGTGACTCAGTCAGGGTTACCGTTACCATAAACTTCGTAAAACCTTTGCAAAAATTTATTATCGTAACCCTGATCTCCTTTCCAAATATAAAAGTAATTTAAGGACTCTTCTGCGACAAGGACTATCACAACCTGACCTCTATGGTGATGTGATTTATAAACTTCGTAAGATTCTTGGTCATGATCACTTTCATACTATCTTTGTTAAACTTGTTAAAAGTTTATCAAAAGAGGTTATGACCCTATCATTTTGCAACGTACTGCATGCTTGACGGTCAGTTCGCCACTATGTTTTCCTCTTTAATTGTACGATGACCGGACAGGCTGTGGATCCTATGATGACGCCTACCACCAGGGAGTACGTTATAACGTACGTTATAACGTACTCCCTGCTACCACCTAAAGCCCATTGGGACGGTGGTGTTTGATGTGTGTCTATGATCTTTCTTGTCGTTCCTTTAATGGTTTATTTTCTTGTTGCTCTGGCTTCTGCCAAGTCACTGAGTACCTTCATTGTGGCTTTCTAGGCTATTGTTTTTTTGTATTATATTTACACGAGCATATTTGTGTTTTACTTATATTGCCTATTGATGCTGCCCTGTTGGTTAGAGATTAGATCATGGCGGGGATCCAAGAGAGATCGGTATGGCATGTTTAATTCTTGCGACATCTGATCAAGTTTAGTTCTATTTCAGTGACTCACGCGTCTCGGACAGGTATGGCATGTTTAATTCTTGCGACATCTGATCAAGTTTAGTTCTATTTCAGTTACTTAGGCCTCTGGGTCAAACAAGAGAGATCGGTTCTACGTGTTCCTTTCTGGTAACACCTGGTAACGTTTTGTTGTATTTCAGTTGCTTAGGCCTCTGGGACGACCAAGAGAGATCGGGTTGACGTCTTTGTTTCTGATAACACCTGTTACTGTTTTGTTTTATTTCAGTTTCTTAGACGTTTGGGAAAGCCAAGAGCGACCTCGATATATCGTGTTTGTTTCTGGTGACACCTGGTAATATTTTGTTTCATTTCAGTTACTTAGGCGTCTGGGAAAGCCAATAAGATCAGTATGGCGTGTTTGTTTCTGGCGGTAGATGCCACGTTTTCGACCGGAATTGATTTGAGCTGCACCGGTGGAATTGAAATTGGCTTCGGAAACAAATACGATTAACATATATAGCAATAGAACTGTTTCACACATACATTCTGTATGAAACGTGTTCCGAAAAGTGTTAATAAAACAGATCGGAAAAGTAAGATAGGTATTTAGTGTTGACAAAGGACATAGGACACTTTTTAGCTACAGGTCCTATGCTTAAATATTATGCATATTTGTAGGAATGTATTTCTTTTTAATTTTATGATTTTCGAATATTTAAGCGATCAAATTTAACAAAGGACATGTCATCATTAATTCATAGACCTCGGGTAGTGCATATCGTACCTGTACACAGTCAGGTAGCACTTTAATTTCCAGTGACAAACTGTTTGCCTTTCTCGGAACTCCAACACACGCCCTTCTGATTCACAGTCTGGAGTTTTGCATTTAGTGTCATTTATTACAATGAAAAACAACTTAACGTATTTGAACGCAACTAAAACAAATGTATCAATAAATAATACATGATTTTGCGCATGTAAAATAACTCTCTATGGTGTAAATTTATATTTATCCAGTGAAACTTAAACACCTTTATCTTGATTTGTTTATTCAGACGTGCATAGGGTTGTGCACGCGTGTGCGCTAGTCAATTTATAACACCTATTAAGTGTTAGAAATGCTTCAACGTATCAACACATATTCGTGGGGTAGTGGTTATCTTCACGAATTACTGTAAAGTTACAAGTCGTTGAGTCGTGAAGTTATAAGTTATGAAGTTATAAGTTATGAAGTTAGAAGTAATGACGTTATAATAGAATGCAAGGCATTAGACGTCATTATATAGTGAAGTTAGAAGACATGAAGTTAGAAGTAAATTAGAAGTCATGAAGTTAGAAGTTAGTTAGAAGTAATGACGTTAGAAGTAAGTTAGAAGTAATGAAGTTAGAAGTAAGTTATAAGTCGTGAAGTTAGTAGGCACGGCATTAGACGTCATTAAGTAGTGAAGTTAGAAGTCGTGAAGTTAGAAATAAGTTAGAAGTCGTGAAGTTAGAATGCATGGCATTAGACGTCATTATGTAGTGAAGTTAGAAGTCATGAAGTTAGAAGTAAGTTAGAAGTCATGAAGTTAGAAGTAAGTTAGAAGTAATGAAGTTAGAAGTAAGTTAAAAGTAATGAAGTTAGAAGTAAGTTAGAAGTCGTGAAGTTAGAAGTCGTGAAGTTAGAAATAAGTTAGAAGTCGTGAAGTTAGAATGCATGGCATTAGACGTCATTAAGTAGTGAAGTTAGAAGTCATGAAGTTAGAAGTAAGTTAGAAGTAATGAAGTTAGAAGTAAGTTAGAAGTCGTGAAGTTAGAAGGCATGCCATTAGACGTCATTAAGTAGTGAAGTTAGAAGTCGTGAAGTTAGAAGTAAGTTAGAAGTCGTGAAGTTAGAATGCATGGCATTAGACGTCATTATGTAGTGATGTTAGAAGTCGTGAAGTTAGAAGTAAGTTAGAAGTCGTGAAGTTAAAATGCATGGCATTAGACGTCATTAAGTAGTAAAGTTAGAAGTCATGAAGTTAGAAGTTAAAACCCGTTAAGGCTTTAAAATAATTAAGTTAGAAATCATGAAGTCAGAATTTCCTCCAGGGCTTCCATAGTATGTGAATAGTGTATTGTTCCTAATCTGTGTATTTGATAGACGCATACGAATTATTTTATATAAACACATCACATTGGTAAAACCTGTTATAACGGCATAATAAAAGAAACGAATTGTTTTGTCATTTATTTAATTTTGAAATTAGAGTAATTACCGTTTTTATTTTATTTGTTTCTCATTCATTTGTGTGAATTAAAATGAACCACAAACACATTTACCGATTTTACAGTATTTCCAATAACAATCATGCAGTTTAAACTTATGATTTATATCATTCATAGACCTAAAAGATGCTTATTTGTTTTCCTTCTGATTTACACATCGAGGACGTCAAAATTAGTTCAGCATACGTTCAGTATACATCAAAGGCACTGGCACTTGAACCGCAAATATTATTGAAACAAACAATACGATACCGCACCCCCACCTCCCCCACCCCAACACACACACACACACCCCACACACACACCCCTATATCTATATATGGCACATGGTGCGGATCTTTGTTGACACCAAGTAATATCTCCTACTGATGTTCAATTTCTGTTGCACTCAAAGAAGTGACCCGATTGTGCGATTTTCGGATTCTGCTTACGTATGTTTTGACTGTAAAAATTTCATCCCATCGGATCACTTTTTTGAGTACAACCGGAAGTAAACATCAGAAAACACCAGTAGGAAATATTGTAATGGTCGAAACGAGGTTGGTCAACTTGGTGTCAACAAAGATCCGCACCATGTGCTATATACATAATGGGGGTTGGGGAGGGGGGTCAATAAAGATCCGCTCTGCACCATTTGCTATATAGATAATGTGTGTAGGGGTGGGGGGTACGTATTTTTGCGATAAATAAAATATAAAATATTGGGCTCTGAGAAAATGCATGTAATGTCTATATTTTAACTTATGACTATGAAATCTTTTTTATTAAACAAAGTATTTAATTTTAAATTGTGAACGTCGACACTCTCATCTGTGTCATGACGCAACCTTTAGTATGGTTTCCGCAATCAATATGAATCCGGGCAAATAAACGAACATATCCGAATTGTCTTTCCCTGATCTGGCTTTGTAAATACTGTTGATTCGGAAAAAGACAAAAAAGAAACTAATTAGTGTTGCACCTGGACACAAAAACACAGCAGTGCAGAATCATACATTCCACCTGGGCACAAAAACGCATTATTGCAATCTCATATATTCCCACCTGGACACAGAAACGCAGCAGTGCAGCTTCATACATTGCACCTGGACACAGAAACGCAGCAGTGCAGCTTCATACATTCCACCTGGACACATAAACGCAGCAGTTCAGTCTCATACATTCCACCTGGACACAGAAACGCAACAGAGTAGCCTCATAGACACAGAAACGCAGCTGTGCCACCTCATACATTCCTACCTGGGGACAGAAACGCATCAGTGCAGCCGCACACATTCCACCTGGACACACAACGCAGCAGTGCAGCCTCATACATTCCATATTGACACACAACGCAGCAGTGCAGCTTCATACATTCCACCTGGACACAGACACGCAGCAGTGCATCCTCATATATTACATCTGGACACAAACACACGTCAGTGCAGCCTCATACATTCCACCTGGACACAGACACACATACATCCTACCTACACACAGAAACGCAGCAGTGCAGCCTCATACATTCCACATAGACACAGAAACGCAGAAGTGCTTCGTAATATCTCCACCAAAAGGCATTACATTATATTTTACTTTCGTTTAAGCATACTTAATATAGTGTAATCCAACATGATTTGGTATGCTTATAATAAATATATTTTCAATTCATGATCCTAGGTTGATAGGATTAGTAAATGCATTTACTTCTGATAGGTACTCGAGTTACAGCGCATAAACCATGCTTGTCTATGTCGGGTGACCGCGACCTTGACCAATGAATGACCTATTGACCGCAAAAATAAAAGCGATCAGTACTGTCCCATGTTTAGTTTATGTATGAAGTTTCATGATAATTTGTGTAATACTTCACGAGTTAACATGTGGAATTATAATCGTTTTAACTGTCGGACGGACGGATAACACCATATCATAATAGGTCCCGTTTGAAATGGAATTTACTAAAATAAACTGCATCACACCTTTGTCTCAATGTTCCAGTGCGTCATAATCCGGGTGTTCTTTCCGGTATGTGTGCCAGCCTGACCACGTGGATAGGTAACCGATGTAAGCGTCCACCGTCAGGGTTCTTTTAATGATGATTTCGTCGTTCTCTATTCTGTTGAAATAATACCAACAAGACACCTTTTTTGATTCCTCAAATACTTACACATGTACAACTATAATTACCTGCAAATCTTACAAACCGACAATCTTGCTGAAAAAGAGTTAGCTAAAATAACAATTTTCTGAAGAAATAATTCATTCTTATTTGTTTTGAAGTGGCCATGTTCCGGTTATTCTTAAAGTGACATACGGCAATCTTGAGGTATCTATCAAGCATTAAAATTAGCCTCTCGATTTATTAATCCGTTATCATTTTGACTTTAAACCTGAATGCACATTTGAAAACGCAACACTTGGTATTTTTTGATTTTCTAGAGATGTTAAATAGACCTCAGGGGCGTACCTAGAGCATTTTGAAATGTACGCCAGATATGAGTAGCGTAGCTGCGAACCGAGCAGCGACGCTGCGATTGGGTGGTGGGATGGTTAGATGTGGGAAGGGGTGTCCCCCTCCCGCCGGTTAATAGCGTAAATATGGCATTTTGTTTGACACTAGCCCATACCCCCTCAGCCTTCAGTTTTTATTGCATATTTGGAACTTTTGGAACTTTTATTTTTTCACTATTGCTGACGAATTATACGCATTGGCGTACGTGCGTATGACTGGATACGCGCCTGGGCCTCGTGAAAATGTGTTTTTACTGAAAAGAAGAGCAAATATTATGCAAACTGCTCATGCCATATGTTCACCTTTGGTACAAAGAGTCTTGTGTGCTAACATAAACTACTATCTTGATTTAAACAAATATCCAGCAGACTAAAAATAATCGAAAATCAAAAAGGTTGCGTTTTTTTAATGTACTTTACTATATCAACGTGTCTTCGTTATTGGTTAGGATATAATATTGTTGAACTATAAGCAACAGACAATTTGCTTTATACTAGTTTTATAATTAATATTAATGATAAAACAAATGCAATTTATGTAGAAAAACTAACACGAGTTTTACAAAAAATAAAGATTGCCGTGTGATCGTACTATGAAAGGAAATACACGCTTAGACACAGCGAACAAAAACGTGATTTGAAGTTACCTTTCCCAGTTTTCAAAAGGGTAATCGATGTCTTTACAGTAGTTGTCCAGATGACGTATTCCTTTATAAGATCCCAAAAGATCATTATAAAACTAAAAAAAAATAAAGAATAAGTATTTAAACAGATGTTCTTGCCAAATATAACGCAAACACGTTCTATCGACATTAGTTACGATACCTTCTGATCTTGTGCAAATAAAGTCAAATGAGAACTGTGCCATGTCCCAACATTATAGTATGTAATACATAATTATTCAAACAGACGGTTTTCTGAGCCCGTGGTTTCGTTAACTTCATGTCTGCACGCAGTAAATTGAATCTTTTGATTTTTTCCTTCTATTATAATAATTATTCATATTTGGAATAATAATAGAAGGTAATAATCAAAAGATGCAATTTCCTGTGTGTTTGCATTCTTCTTGCAAACGATTAAGACGACTGTAGAGATGTGGATAAAACTAGATAACAAAGAGAAGTCTGTCATATTAGGAGCAGCCTAACGCTATATAATTTGATATTCGCGGCAAATATTTAAAGCAATACTTCAAGAATCGACTTTCTTGATTACCGTGCCAACCAAAATGTCAACAACTCCGAAAGGTACTGACTTACCGCGTATGCTCTCAAACGATGACTTCGCTTGTCAGTGTCCCTTTAATGGTTAAATTAGTCAGTTTTGCAAAATGTAGCATTTATTTCGTGCAAACTCTTAAGTATCAATCTTAAAGGCATCACATCTGATGCACCAGCATCAAAAAATCACCAAAGACATGGTTCAGACATATTTTTCTTCAAAGTTTTCCCATTTTCAAATAAGTGTTCGCATACTGAGCAGCATCTCGAGACACCTCTTCAAGTTTTCTCTGTTTTTAGATAGTCTCTGCTGAACACTTGTAGGGCCCGATGGTTGTAAGAATCTTGTCTCTTATAGTTTTATATTCTGGACGGCACAAGCATCTTATATGTTATAGTTTTATATTCTGGACGGCACAGACTACAAAACCATCAGGCCACATTTAAACATATCTTAGTTTGCCCAAACCCGACCTTGAAAGTAGATAGTTAGGGAAATTCTTTTAATTTTCCTACCATGTTTATGAGATTCTTATGCAAATGCTGTTAAAGGTTTAACTGTTTGTTTGGTTATTACTTTGTGTACTTATTAAAGATGAGTTTAGTGTACTGGATGTGTATTGCAATGATGAAAATCTTAACTTTTTACATAAAACTCCTATCTAAAACAACCGGTAAACCAAATTAATTAAGCTGAAGAAGAAACGTTGTCTGTTGTTTTTTTACAATAAATACTACTACTAATGATAATCATATTTTACTGATCGTGTTCGGACAATTTGTTTTTATATTTATGGCCTGAGAGCTATGATTTTCTAGTACGGAAAGTTAGTTGTGTATAAAGATACATGAACGGGACGTTAAATTGGGACATTACATAAGTTGTTATCTCTTGGAGTATACTATCTGTATATATAAAACTGGTGTTGGTGCGTCCGGTTTATTTTTACCGCGCATGCGCAGACAACTTTAGAGAAATTTTGAGGACGCCATTTTTTTTGCAGCACAGTTGAGGAACGTGATTTCGATAGAGCATTTTAAACGTATTGCATTAAAGTTAAAGGTAACGGTAGTGAAACAGTTCGCTACGAAAGGTAGGTACGTGTATATGGTGTATGCTTTGAGGTCATGTATTGGATAAATGTATTTTTTTTTGTCTCATGCGCTCTCGACTCACTGTAGGCTGTGGTCAGTCGCGATGAATTTCAAAATTCAGAATGTTGTGTGCTGTTTTTCGTGAATGTTTGGTGTGATTGGTGTGTGAATGAAGATGTGTTTTATAACAATGTGGTGAAGTTCTGTCCTACTTATGAAATTGTTGAATTTTTTTTTTGTGTAAGTGCGCATGTGTCGAAGTCAGCGTCAGTCGACCTTGTCAATTTTGGAAGCCATCTTGAATTTAGAAAGCTGCATTGTTTTTGTCGTGTCTCAGGAAGTAGTCAAGAAAGATAAAAATATCGGACAGAAAGAGCATCATTCAAGGATAACAGTCAACCACAAAACACAAAAACAAACACGCAAACAGACAAACAAGAAGGCAACAGTAATAATAAATGCAAACGACATCACAAACACAAAAGGGTTGACAATAGGGCTACTGGGGGTTTAAACTGGTTCTAGGGTGCACCAAATCTCACACTTACCCTAATGTCATCCCATTAAAACAGGACAGTGTAAATAAAGAAATCCCCGCCATGATCTAATATCTAGCCAACAAGGCATCATCAATAGGAAATATAAGTAAAACACAAATATACTCGTGTAAATATAATACAAAAATACAATAGCCTAGAACACCACAATGAAGATACTCAATGACTTTGCAGAAGCCAGAGCAACAAGAGAATAAACCATTAAGGGCACGACAAGAAAGATCATAGACAAACATCAAATGCCACCGTCCCATTTGGCTTTAGGTAGGCGTCATCATAGGGTCCACAGCCTGTCCGGTCATCGTACAATTAAAGAGGAAAGCATAGTGGCGAACTGTAAAAAGGTCCATCACCAAGCATGCAGTACGTTGCAAAATGATAGGGTCATAACCTCTTTTGATAAACTTTTTATCAAGTTTAACAAAGAAAGTATGAAAGTGATCATGACCAAGAATCTTACGAAGTTTATAAATCACATCACCATAGAAGTCAGGTTGTGATAGTCCTTGTCGCAGAAGAGCCATTAAATTACTTTTATATTTGGAAAGAAGATCAGGGTTACGATAATAACATTTTGCAAAGATTCGATATTCCGTTATTGTGACGGTTGTAAATTTAGTAATGAGACGAGAACTTTGGCTACCTGTGAAGATTGTTTACGTTTTGTTATTTTTATGTAAGTGCGCATGCAGGGTTTGCCCTGTCAGTTTCGAGAAGATTTCACTTGATTGCCATTGTAGGTAGATGTGACATTAAGCTAGGACGGCGACTGTAAAATTTGAAATGAAAAGATAAATGCACTTGCGATATAGCTGTTAAATATGTGCTATTACTAGTTCATAACATTTTTGACGGGAGAGTTGCAGTGAGTTAAATTGGCATTGGCAGTGAGATTATACGTTGGCGAAAGGGGAATCACTGAGTAACACATATCCGAAATGAAGTAATGTGTTTTGCTCGTCCTGTGTACGTATTAAAGTACAGGTTCTATTTCGGGGATAATGGTTTCTGTGAAGGAAAGAATGGCCGGTGCATTTTCTAGTAGGGTTGGCGGTCCTCATTGGGGAAATTGATGTGTCGATGTTGGCGAAGGTCATACATTGTCAGAGATAATACGATACACATGTAGTACATAAGGTACCATCCAAATGTTGAGAACACAATTCATGACTTTTTCGCAGGGAAATCTGAGGGCTCCAGCAATTGGATAGCTCGACGCCCGGGGCTAGTCAAAATTGAAGTCGGGCTAGTAACAAATTCCATGCAGGTAGTCCAAAAAAAAATCCCACTGCCTAAATTACACGATCTGACAGTGTATAATAAACACACGCCAGTCATGCACCTGTAATAAAACATCTCCCACATGTTTGATGATCTGTTAATTGCACTCAACATCAAAACATGCCGTAAGACCATCCTCTAAGAACCTTAATTGACAGTCGGCATTGTCCAATTAATTGATGTGTTGTATTTCAACCCAAATTAGCCAATGAAACCACTTTTTAAAAGTACTACTGGTTGATCACATGTTCGCCACGTGGTCAGTTCAAAATGGCGGTACTGACTCAAACGAAAACAAAAGGCCGATCACACACAATCACGCTGATTTGTTGGCGGACTTGGATGAATCAAGAGACCTTCTGATAATGGAAGCATGCTTTATATGAAACTGTGAGAGCGAAGTATATCAATACTTAGATAACATTTAGAAATACCTGACTCAGGGGAAAGAACTCCCGAAAAGTGAAATTGATTTTGATACACAGACATATATGTAATAAATTTGTGAGAAAAAATAATATTGATTTCTTTGTAAACAGTTATATTCATATACAGTTAACAGTTGATATCTATTTTGACGATTAAAATGCCTTTCTGGAGGAACTGGACTTGCAAACTTTATGAAAACATTTATCACTGTATACAATTTATGGGTGGGGTAATGCTAAACAAACAAACAAACAAACTCTGTCCTAAATTGTTCCATCTTACCATTGCTCACCCAATGACTACTACCAACACAACTTAAACATACATCAATTGGTTATGAGTAGATACTAATTACTGATATATTTCTTTAATTTTCTCGGTATTTAATGAATTATAATGAGTATCTGAATCCGTTAAATCAGAATCAACTTTAACATATTTATATAATTAATAGTAATGCAGGATTTAATACCCCAATAACGGGTAGGAATAGGGTGGGCATATAACCCTGTAGTCCAGTTGCACCATAATTATAATTGAACTTCATTTTACTTGGTAGGTCTCGTTTAATTATATAATTCTAGTGCAACTGGACTATTTTCGGGTTATATGAGATTTTAGAGCCCAATCCTGCATTAATAAAATCATAGATCAGCCACACTTATCAGTCAATCTATACTCTGTAAAAGAAGTTTTGGACCATGGCAGTGTTCGAACTCGTACAATGATCGCTGAACCATGACATTCGACCATAACCCTTATTATATCAGTTGATAATTCACAATAGATTAACAATCAACAATAATTATCGTCTACAATGAAAGTTTGCGAAAAAATAATAATCTTTTTATTGGTTACTCGAATGTGTCCGTAACTGTTACTTTCTATGGACTTTGCAACATTTTTTACAGACCATTTGTATGTTTATTTTTTTTTATTTAATTTTTTGGAATTTTAAGTTTCTGGTACTAAATTAACCGGGTATGGTAGATCTCGGTTACTAAAAAAAGATACTTAAATTTTGTCCACTAGTTTTATTTTTATTTGACTTTATATACCCTGGTCCAAAACTGTTTTTACAGAGTATATTTCAAGACACAATTTCATAGCTTATATGATAAAATTGATTGAAAATAACTAAAAGTAAGGTTAAAACTGTATAATAGTAATACACGTGTAGTATACACTATCCACATGTGAAGTAAATCATTATTGATAAACAAAAACAGTATATGACTTCACTAGTAGAAACTATTATGAATAGTAATTTACAAATTCAGTGACTAGACGATATAATTCCAATAACACTGTTACTGAAAGATGAATCATTAGAAATATTCTTATTATAATATTTTCTAAATGTACTTTCTCTCCTCCAACCTGCTTTCCTAAGAACTGTATCATTGGCACATTATTGGTTGCTGCAGCACTACATGATGCAGAACGTGTACTATGCAGACTAAACACTGTCATGTCAATACCTGCCGCAATCAGCATATGTTTAATTCAGTGAGACAGGGTAGCCTTACTAACCCAGGCATGTGGCTTTTGTGTTCCTATAAACAGTCTAGGATCCTTTCGAATATCGGATGTTCTCGCTAAGTAATGTAAACATGTCTTCAGATCTCACTACACACTTAGCTCCATTGCATGTGACTGTAGGGTGATTCTTACACCATAAAAAGTAGGGGTGTGTTCTTCGGTTTGAGATATTTTAATAATTGCCCATGGATATTTTCTTTTTTTGTTGCAGGTGAGAAAACAATAGTGTTAGATTGGATGAACAGCGATTAGACGACACTGACAGCAAAATGTGACACATTTGTGGGTGCTCAAAATGCGTATAAATTTAGGTGCAAACTGTTTAGTGAAAGCCGAAAAGAGTGCCTTGACTGCCACCACTCACATTAAAAAAAAAAAAACTGGGCTATGTACCAGATTTTGTGGATTTTATGAGCAGCAGTAACTGTATTTTCCCAAAAAAATACTTTTAGACTGTAAATGCTTGATTCAGAATGTAAAATTGGACTTTACTGCCTATGGCCAACACAATAAAATCGAAGTGTGTTGTGAGACCTTCACAGGACATAAACTGTCGTCTAACACATACTGTGAAATAAACAGCTCAGCTGAATGCGTACTGGGTTTAGTTTGTTTTAACAAATCACCAATTCTAATGTGTATTCCACATTTGAACACTCAATATTTCTGATATCGAATAAATGAAGAGATTGCGATCTCTGACCAGTTACTAATGCCAAGAGGTGACAAAGATTTTGGATAAACTAATACATGTTCTACATCCCAAGTACAATTGTATTTGGATTAAGATGGTCTTATTTCAAATATCCCATTCATAAATCTCTTTATTAACACATTATTCCTAATCTGGGAATCAGAAGAGTTGAATAATAAAAGAAAACTAGATAAAGCCGATTTTGCAGTTTTAACTGGACTATAACCTAGCCCGCTCTCATGTAACTGTGTTAAGAATTGCAAAACATTAATTACAGATGGGTGAAACTTATCATTCTCTGTCCCACTGCAAAATATACACCATCTCTTGAAATAAGTCCCATATTGTTTCTACGTAATTTCTCTCCATGACGACAAGATAATAGCGGTAGTCGATTCTGGTACTACTGCACTGATGAGAGATTCCCGGAGATCCGAAAAATACCTAGTGTCATTTTCTTTAGAGGATGACGCTTTGATTGTCTTGGTATAGTCAATATTTACTGTACGTGTGGAAGAATGAATGATTGAGCGCTCACCAGGCTTAGTAACCGTGGAAACCAAGGTTGAGTGGCAAAAAACGGCGCCGCTATCACTGTTTCCGCTGTCTCCTGCACAACTTTCTGCAAGACTAGTCCCAAAACACTGAAAGGACAGAAAATGTAAGCAAAATAGTCACTCCATGTTAGCGAAAATGCGTGAACAGCCAGAGCTTTATGGTCAGGTATGTACGATGTATACTGGCTACACCTATTGTTTAACTTCAAAGCAAACAAGTCAATATCCAAAGGCCCATATTTCTTCTGAGTAGATTGAAACACAATGTCTTCAATAGACCACTCTGTGTCTCTGTTTTGTTTCCGAGACAATCTGTCCGCTATCGTATTCAACCGTCCTGGTATATGAAAACAACTTAACCAAATATTTCTTTCGACACACCAATGCCAAATTTCCTTTGCCAAATCATTGAGATGTGATTTTCTACCTCCCATTTTAGAAATATACTTAATGGCAGTTGTATTATCCAAATCGATATTAACATGTTCATCTGTAACATTGTAACACAAATATTTTAAAGCCAGAAATGCTGCTTTTAGTTTTAAAAAGTTAATATGATTTAATTTGTCAATTTGTGTCCTCTGTCCATGCAACTTCACATTATGGATATTATCATGACAACCTCACCCAGTACCAGAGCTGCCCGATTCAATGCGTCTATCAGGTTTTGCCAAAGTAATATTTTTGAAAGCATTCTCAATGTTTTCAACCCACCACTCAATACATGTTCTTGCTCCGGCTGGCAATGTAAAATACGCATCAAAATCTTCCTTGTGCAATCGCAAAGCAGAATTTCGTTCAATTTCTAATGATTTGTAATATAAAGCTGCATATTGCATACCAGGTTCACTTGCGACACATTTAAAAAATATCTAATGCCAGTACTTTAAGATCCCTAGACGTTTCTGGTGTCAAACGGATAGTCATAGTCAATGAGCAAATGAGAACACCTACAAACACTATAGACTGAGTAGGCACAATGATCGAGTTGTCACTATGAACTGTGAAACCCAAATCATCAGCCAATAACACAGTATCATTAATGTTTTGAACACAGTCCTCCTTGGTGTCAGACTGCAGAAAACTGTCATCAATATATGCTACATTAGTATGACCCAATTTTCACAACGATGCATACATAGGCTTTAACAATTTTGTGAAAATACGCGGAGCAGATGACAAAGCGTTAGGTAGACAGGTATCTTCATAAATGACACACTTCCACTTAAATCTTAAATATTTTCTATACTCTGTAGCTATCGGAACACTGTAGTATGCTTGTTTCAGATCAATACAACCAAAATAAGCATTTGGTTCAATGAGCGTTAATACAGTCTTGAATGTTTCCATTTTAAAACGATGTTTTTCCACTGATTCATTAAGTTCACGGAGATTCAAAATAAGCCTGTGACTACCGTCTCGTTTTGGTACAATAAAGATATTCGACAGAAATTGTTCATCATCCTGTTTTGCAACACATGAAACTCCACTCTATATAACTTTTCTATTTCAGCTGAGATAGTTGTCTGTTCCTTTGAATTTGAACAAATTTGGATGCATTTACCGGACTTGCCAGGATCAGATTGAAATTCTATAGAATACCCATTTTCCACAATATCTAAAAGCCATTTATCAGAAGTAATTTGTGTCCAATTGTCAAAGTGTGTCAATATACTACCAGCTCTAAAATGTTCTGGCTTATTTTTCAAAGTATTAAGTATACTCACACTTTCTGCTTTCCTCTGATTGAACCCTCATTGATAAAACTAGATACGTAAAGGTATTTCCAAACAAGATAAATGATAACTGACAAAGACAAAAACAAACAGACATATTATTTTTAAGGCTAGTAAAAAAAAACAGGGCTTGTGACAAAAAAACCACAGGGCAAGTGGGAAAAAAACAGGGCTAGTGGATTTTCAGGACCCACTAGCCCTGGGCTAGTCCCCTAAAACATATTATTGGTGCCCTGCATGATGATAAACTGCAAAGGTCCGAAGTCCATTATGCAGTTTCAATTCCTCTGCTGCATTTTGCAGCAATATTGCACTTGTGAACATTTGTGTTTACATAAACATTACCTGTAGGATGCTAAGTACTTGGATCTGCATAGGTATGTATTTTGTCTTGTGCACTGCGATAGCAGCAAGTGAACAGGAAACTAGCATTTTCTTTTATCCACTTCGTGTGTGTCAGAGTGGAAATATAACCCAAAGCTCAGAGTTTTGTGACGCTGTTAATGCCTTTAACGGGGAAGATAGTGATATCTATTCCCCTCTCCTTTCAGCAGTCCTCCTTGCACGTGTTGGTCAAGCCTGGTTGAATTTGTTGAGAAGAGCGGTTGCCTTCAGCGTAGTACGTAGTGACTTTTTTGCCACCTAAGTTGGGTATGTTGCAAGTCATTCAATTTTATTTTGCTGCAGATATATATATATATATATATATATATTGCTTGTGTTCATGTTGTTTTGTCTCTTTATGTGCCTTGTAAGAAATGCCAGCAATAAGACTAAGTGATGTTTCTATGGTCACTCACTCAACATCATGCAGGAAAGCAATGCGTTTTTCAATAACATTTCGGAAAGTATTCATTGCAGTGAATTCTGTAAATTCTGGTATATGCAGGTGACAACGACATGGAATAGATAGTTGCAGTTATACTTTGGCACAGGTAAGGTGTTGGCACACGTATGTCTGAAGTATTTAAAGGAAGTTTGCATACAGTTCCCTGAACTGCAATAGCAGCAAGTGAACCGTGAAATAATGAAATTCATTGTCCATTGTTTCAACGTGGAAATACACGACAAAGCTTACAATTTCTTTATGCTGCCAGTGCCCATAACGGGTCAATATTACTATGTATTGCTCTTTCCTTTCAGCAGTCCGGCTTCCACGTGGTGGTCAAGGCTGGTCGAAATTGTTGACAAGAAGTGGTTGTCTTCAGCGTCTAGTGTGTGTGTGTGCAGTGGAATTTCTGCCATCTCACTTCGGTATGTTTCAAGTCCTTTGGTTTTGATGCTTATATATATATATACGCTTTGTATTGTGTTGCCATTGTTTCGTCGATTTATGTGGCCCATAAGTAATAACAGCAACAGGACGAATTTGGCTTGCTATTGACATGTTTGCTCAATTTACATACTGGAAAGCAATGAGCTGTCACGTTCGAGCTGAAAACGCTATACATAAGGACCACTTTCTCATCCGGCAGTTCGTCTGGTAAACTTCATGCTGGCTAAAACTTTTGCATTTCTACACGGCCTTTTATCAAACTTTCAATACATACTCATCATGACAACATTGACATGACCTTACTAAAATATACAGGTGACGGACACACTGAAGGGCATCAAGAGTGTTGAATACTGACTTTTTCTTCTTCACGGGCACATGCCGTTCGCTATAACTCTCTCAATTCTTGAGCCAACTTCCAAGACATACTCATCATTACAACATTACCATGACCATACTACAATGTAGAGGTCTAGCTCACACTGAAGGTGATTATAGGGTTACATCTTACTTAATTTTCGACGGAAACTTAACGTTGGCTACATATTTCCAATTTCCTCATTTTTGTTCATGAGATGTATAATATATACTCATCATGACTACATGACCAAACTAAAATATAATGATCACTGAAGCTCGCACGGACAAATGACTTCTCATACAACATTTATAGATATTTCTGCACCATACTTTCAGTATCTTCATATGCCAACATCGACATGGCCATACTGAACTTTAACTGTTTATCTGCAGTTCTGAATGAAAGTATTAGGTTTTAATAATAATATCAGAAAAATGCGCTATTGTTTACATAAATTCCATCATTCCATCATCTCTAAATCAGAAATACACCCCTGAATCGTACTTGCCCCTGATTTTGTCATTAATTTACGTTTGAATTTATTTTGTACTTGAAATCATGACCTTATTAAAATTTCTTATACGTAATCATTTTTGTATTGCTAAGTAACATGGCAGACATTTAGGGATCACTTTGTCCATTGTCGTCGCCATCGTCCGTCACACTTTACCCTGCAACCTAACCTTGGCCATAATAACTTGAAAAGTGTTTGGCCTATGTTCATAAAACTACACACACATCTTCATCTTACCTCGAGACATGTGTTAAACATGACCTATAACTGACTTTCATTTTGGCAGATTTATGCCCCGTTTTATAGTTACCTAGAATGTACAGGCTGAAATAAGCACACAGCAAGCGGCTCAAGCCTTCTTGTTTTGTATCAATTTGATTTCATAAGTTACCTTTTACAGTCCGACTCAAGGGAATTACGAGTATTGCGAAATGTTTGAAAATTCATTATTCCTCTGACATCTGACAAAATGTAAAAAAAGGATGATCAATGACCATTATTGAGTTAAAGCTGCAGTGGTGTTATTTCCAATCTTAACAGGGATGATATAGACTTTGTGTCAAGCACTATTGTATAATGTTACCATCACTTTTGCATTAAATCACACGATGCACACAGCCGTTAATCAAAACAACTGATTTAAAATGTATGCACTTTTAAAATAGTGTACAAACTTGCAAACTCTTGCGTTTACAGTTTCTAGTAAATTGTGAAACAGATCCATATTTGATTTTCAGATGTTTCATGCAGTACATCACAAGTTTTTGTTTGTTTTCGTTGTCCGTTCGACAATATAAAACATTAAAATCCATAATTCAACTCTTCCTTCTCTTTGCCAGATGCATTTCACAAGGCGGCACTCCCAACAGGTTTCCTTTCATTATTTCATTTATATAAAAATACTGACTTGTAAAGTAACTGATTACAAATAATTATCACCCTGTGTGGTTGCTGGGTTAGAATTCAACCACTGCAAATTGTGCTTAAGCCATAGGAGACCCCTCCAATCCCCCATGTCATGTTCATTTTGGCATTTTTTATCATGCAAGTTCAAGGTCTTCGCCATGACAACGCATATGGAAACGTTGCTTCATTGTTAATGAAATGTGTACTATAGAAATCGCATCTCAGGTTATACTTGTACTGTTCTAGGCCCATTTCCCATATTTTATTTTGATGTATACAATTATAGAGAATGTACCTTGCATATGTTCATTCCCGTTCGTCGCTATATAACCGTGTATGTGTTGGAGCGCAGTAAAACTCAGTTCAAATTCTAAAAAAAAAATGTTATTAGAATAATATTAAATATAATATGCAACATTCCCACTCGAATTGAAATGATCCATTAGCGTAAAGTCAATCATAAAAACCTTCGTATAAATTGCATTTTGGCGCAAGAAAATATCCCGGAAATACCAATTGTATTTATGAGTTGCCAACATCCAAAAATAGAAAGTTTAACATTTCTCACTAAACTTACTGAAGAATTATGGACAAAAATGACCTAAATGGAGAAATAGATGCACTCATTACCTGTGTAATTTCGACATGGCCAAATTTTGAGTTTCTATGAAAAATATCGTGGCTTAAGTATGACATTCATTTTTTCACCTAGCTGATTTCCACTCCAAGCAGTTTGAAACTATCAGTGATATTGATATGTGACTTTTTCTAAAATGATCAGCATGACATGGTTCTTGTAGAAAATCGTTTTGATTTGATGTTAAACATTGCTAGTGGCCATCTTTGTTTACATAGAGTTATATAGTAAAGACTTGTAGCCACTACTCTGAAACTTCTTGACGGATTTTCATGGAACTTCACAGGAATGTTGCTCTTGATGTCTAATAGCAGAATTTCACGTCGGCCCGATATTCAAAATGGCCGCCATGGCTTAAAATAGATGATTAAATGCAAGTTTGTAGCGAGTTCTTCTTGAAACATTTAAGTGATATTGATATGGATTTTTTGTCTCGCCTTTTCGGGAGAAAAAAAAAGAGACATCCGGCGGCGGCGAAGGCGTCAACATTCAGGTTTTTGCGTCTAGGTCATTTTTTCACAAATTATATACACTAGATCTTTCAAAATTTGCTTACAGTTGTATCTAGGGTGGTACATTGCAACATGACAAAGCAAATGTGGAAGTAACCTTGATCCTCCAAGCAAAGAGCAGATAACTTAAGTCAGGTCATTGTTGCTATTGGAAATTGGTTTCCACTCAATAACTTTAGTTTCCCTTGACGGATCTAAATAACAAACAAAATTACCTCAAGGGAATTAAACATGAAATGATTATTCAGGTCATTTTCCCAAAAGTTACGGTCACTGTTGCTACAAATAAAATTTGGTTTCTGCTGAATAAATTTACCTTCCCTTAAGGAATCTTAACGAAACTTCACTTAAATGAATCTCGGATTGTTATTTAGGTAATTTTATTTTAGAGCAAGGTCACTGCCAGAGTACATGTAAAATTGATTACTCTTAAGTAAATTGATTTTCCCTTGCAGGATTTCAAGGAAACTTCACCATAAAGTGTGGCTTTAGGAAAGGAAGCTCAGGATTTTTAATCAGGGTGTTTTTTCAAAAGGTCAAGCCTCAAGGTAATGTTTGCTAAAAATAAAAAATAGTTTCCGCTCAATAAATTTGTAGCCTGGTCTCTGAAAATTCCCTTTTTAATAGCACAGGTGTAAATTATCAATTGAAAGTAACACCTGTCAGAATAAATGGTGTACTATAACTACCAGTTATTGGAAGTCAGAGTTTGGCAGGGAACTGAAATGGACATGCTACAAAACAAATAGAGTATGGTTTAAATGAGTTTTACACAACTTCATAAAAATATGCAGCCCATTGAAAGGAAGCACTGGATTGTTATTCAGGTCGGTTGGCCAAAGTTCAAGGTTGCTGTTACTATAAATACAAAATTGTTTTTTCGCAATAACTTAACTTTCCCTTGATGGCTGTCTGATGAAATTTGGCAGGGTTGAGAAGTATCCAATGTGCAGTTTTAAGATATGTGGTTACACCTATTGAGGACTTGTTATTTGCTGAATTTGCTCGTTTTCACTGGGTTTCATTTTAATGAAATGCTGGAATTAATTCATAAGCATAACCTGCAGCTTCATCTGGTCTATTCAAAGGCTATGCTTTAAGAGTTAAGATCATTGCCCAGAATGGATGGTTATAATTATGTAAATATACAGTTATAGGCTAGCTCTAGGATTTTAAACCCTTTATCCAAATCTGGCTAAAGCTTTAGAAATTCCTTTAGCCAGATAAGGATGTATTTTATTAGCAAGACTTTTGCCGAGATATTTCGGAACTTTAATTTAAGGCGCTAAAACCTCGCGTTTGCGTACACATCAAGTGTAAGTTAAAAAGAGTATGCTTTCTAACCTATAGGGTATCAATACTTTCATATCATATGCATGCTGCATTCTGCTTTAGTGCTTATAATTAAAAGTTGAGTTGTATAATATTCAAAACTTTATAAAAATTATATTCAGTGTAACGTAATTTAATTTTTCAGAATGAATGCATGCATATAGAAAATAAACTAAAACATATAGAAAGGAAATATAAAAAGACAGACTCTCTTGTCACCATTTATTAGACCATTTATTATTTGTATTAAATGCATTTCAATATGCTAACATTCTTAGAAATAAAATAAATAACAATATATAACACAGGCAAAAATGTAAGGCTAAGCTGAGGCACATAAAACAAGTTCATCTAACAGCAGGGTTCTAATGAAGCTAGACAAATTGTGTTGCATTGTGAGACAAATTTCAGAAATGCTACATACATGTACACCACGACTATCATGCATAGAATAAGTAATAAAAGCCACTTCATTCTAAAATTGTATCAATATTTTGAGTAATCCCATATATATATAATACAAAAGGTGTTTCATGTTCATGTTGATTCCCAATTTACAGACAGCCGATCAAACACGTTCACACTTGCCATTGTTCCAGTTCAAGTTACGCTTCTATGTGTTCAACTAATTAGTGGGCACTCAACAATTACCATTGATCGTTAAGTTCAAAAAGACCTACGGTCTTTAAACAGAGCATCTCTGGCTTATTAATTCTTAAACAAACATTGTCAATTGTTATGTTTTGATCGGCCTTTTTGACCGCTAGAGGGCGCCACGTTATTTGATGTTTTACCCGACTCGATACGGAATTAAATATATGGATACTAATGAGCGCGGGGACACAAACTAGTTGAATGACATCGAGAGGCGGAAAAGTGAGCGGCGTCTATCGCACATACGACAATTTGAAGGCGGTTTACAATAAACACGGCGATAATTAGTCATCGGTCCAAATTGATTGTCGCTAATTAGCTTATAACACCCAGCGGGATATTCGCTCATAAACAGGTAAGGACTTTGTGTATTTGAATTTGGGATTTTCCGAGATTTTTAAGACAAGTCGGTCGAAAATTTGAATTCGCCGATGTCTGGCGAATTTGCAATGTATTTCTTACCATTTTCATTAGCCAGCTTGGGTTACTTTTCGCCTATGGCGATTTGGTGAATGGCTAATGCGAGCCCAGCAGTTTAAGTTGTGGTTTATTTGAAGTAAAATATGTTTAATTTAAATTTAACTTGGCTGATTATTTTTTTTGTACGCTCTGTGCTGTTGGGAACATCTCTGTAGTGTAAGAAAACATACTTTTCTTTCGAGAAAAGAGATCCAGGTTCGAGTCCTGGCGGGGATCCTGGCACACTTACTGATATGTACACACTTTGTTCTGGGATAACGACAACTTTAAAATACATACATGATAAAATTGTCCATTACACAATTATACTAGACTAGTGTTAAAATATTTGAAATCAGACAAAACCAAAAGAAAAATATTAAACTATAATACTTCGAATACAATTATCATATAACATAAATGTCAATCATTGATGTTATTCACAGGAATTCCATTAGGCCCTCCCTTCAGATCAACTACTTGAACGACAAATACATGAATTCCGTACTTCCCATGGTATAACATATGTGTTATATATTTTCTTGTTCTATATAAGGTGACCTTGACCTTGATCTTTGACTTACTGACCCCAAAATAAACAGGGTTCCTCCTTTTACCTAGGGCAATGTACCTGTGAAGTTGTGTGAGTGTAGATGTTACGGTTTTGAAGTAATTATGCGGAATTCATATTTCCATATAAAGTCAGTTACCTTGACCTTTGATCCCAAAGCAATAGAGTTTCTGTTTTCAACAAGGGTGATGAACCTTCATTTCATAAGTGTAGGTGTTACGGTTTTGAAGTTAACATGTGGAATTCATATTTCCATATAAGGTGATGGTGACTTTGACTTTTGACTTACTGACCCCAAACACATTAAGGTTTCTCCATTCATCATGGGACATTTATGTATGAAGTTTTAAAACTGTAGATGTTTCCATTTTAAATTTATACAACCCCATACCATAATAGTTTCAAACGGACATATAAAAAACACAATGCCGACCAATATATACATTTTATATAAACTACCCTCAACGTTATTTTACGCCTTAAAAGTAGTTCAACTGGTGGAAATACTTGCCTACTAAAACGTATTCCCAGTAAGAACTTTCAATTCGCTTTTCTTAGACATATCTGTGAATCGAGGGTATAAATTAAATATGTATGCAAATAATTGTAATATAATTTAAAAATAATTTTATAAATTATATTACATCTATTTGCATACATATTTGATTTATACCCTCGATTCGCAAATATGTCTAAGGAAAACGAATTGAAAGTTTTTATAATTTTATAAATTATATTAGAAATATTTGCATACATATTTAATGTAAACCCTCGATTCACAGATATGTCTAAGGAAAACGAATTGAAAGTTCTTACTAGGAATAAGTTGTAGTAGGCAAGTATTCCCACCAGTCGAACTACTTTTAATACGTATAAACTCTCCATTACCTCGCTCACAGATTACTATGCTTATTTGTAATAAAACGTTCAATGGTCTTCTTGCCATGGCTCTCCAAATCGCTCAATCGTTGATGTAACAAATGGTTCACGTGATACCGCTGACCATGAACTTCAGTATGTTTAACGACCCAGTTCGGCAGTTTAGAACTACGATTTGGCTCGTAAACGTGAGTGATCCAGTCGTCAGCCCACCAGTTTTCCAGTTCTGGTGGATAGTAATCATGATTAAAGATGTCCAAATGTGTTCGGTGGACCATATCGTGAGTCATAATAGCTGTGTTTCCAAAATGACAGGTAGGGCCCACTACTCCAATGTATGGAGGATCGTACCTAAGAAGTGTGCTTATTCCCAGCGAAGTCCAGCTCTTCGTCTCAAGCACCGAATCGTCAAGAAAACGAACCATGTAGTGGACGCCATCGTTATACGCATGTCTAGCAATTTCATTGGCAGCCTTTACTAAAGTCCCTCCTTCAACAATCACTGGCTTGACTATAGGTGATAGTGATTTTAATTCATTAAGATGCTTTTCCAAATAATCACCAGCATCAATACCGAGATATATTGTATACATGTAGTTAGCTTCAATTGTCAATAAAATGGATGGAATACATATAGAAACTAGGGTTAGTGACGCGAATGAAATGTTAAGTCCTCGAGAAGTAACCGGAATTAGAATACCAATATGTGATTTTGTTCCATTACCCATATCTAAATATGTTTTATTTGACACCGCGTGTGTAACATCATCAATTGTTATTGCCTGTGCAGTAGACGGAACCTGAACTCCGTTATTTATAAACGCGTGTATTACATCAATTAAATACGATATTAAACTCAAGATTTCCCATACGAAAAGTCAGTGCGAATGTAGTACAAAAGTGTTTTCACAAAACTCTTTATTGTATGGGCAGAAGTGTTATTTATCGATATCCTGATGGTAAGCTTGCATCGCGTGGTTGTTCAGTTCAGGTAGTAGTAGTAGTATAGAATATGTATCACGCAAATTACGAATTCTCGATAATTACGAATTATCGACACGCCATCTACGAATTCGTAATTGAATTGCAATTGATGAATTAATTTCAAATGACCTTTTTTTCAGGATATATATGATTAAAATTAAAAAAGAAAATTATTTAAACAAAATACAATGAACAGTTACATTTTAAACTGGAAAAACACAATGTGTCGATTTCGTCGCTGCCTTTTTCGGGCGTTTTTGCAAGAATTCTGTGTTGTTTTACTGCATGAGGTCTGTGTTGTACGTCACAATTAATGATCGATTAGTTATGATTATTTAAACTCTGTATTTACCTTATCATTTCTTAAATAAAATAGCAATACATCGAGTCTTGTGTTTGAACGGGGACAGTAGATGGACTATATCAGTAGATAGATTATATACAATAAAATACAATATCTTTATATTCAGCAATTAAACATACAACACATGTTTATAGCCTACACAATTACATGACAATATGAAGATAGTGAGAACATGAACACTTATCCATATTAAACAAATAAACATACATTATATCAGATTTACTGAGAAGCACATTATTTCAAAATCGCTGTAATTAAAAGTAAGAATTTAACATCAGAAAATTTCCTTTATGTACTATTCCTTAATTTGTGAGCATAGAATATAAATTTCGCTAAATTTACAGCTGTACATTTTGTCATAAGCGAATCAAACTTGTTCAAATTTGGCCATCGGCAATAATAAGGTTTAAGATATTTATGTCTTAATTCTCTATAAATAGGACAAACAAGCAAAAAGTGGTATTCGTTTACAATCAAATTCATATTGCAAAATCGGCATTTTCTTTCATCCCTATGAACATGATGCATATTTTCATATCTTCCGCTTTCTATGGCGAGGTTATGCGAAAACAATCTAAATCTGCAAAGAGCTATTCTAAATTTTTTCTCCATATCAATATCTAAATAATGTTCCAAGTTAAAATTGTGCTTAAAACGACAGTAAGTAACAAATCTGTTAGAATTATTTATATTTGCATACCAGCTTTGACATGTTTGATGATATATGTCTAATATTCTTTGTTGGATGAGTTCATAGTTAATGTGTTCTATATCATATTGATGTAACCAAATATTTGTCATACCTAACGTCTCCAATATTGATTTTATTTGGAATGCCCATATGTATATATTTATAAAGTCCTGGTTTGCATTACATGCTTTATTACACTATTTTGCTGATTAAAATATCAACAGGGACAATCCAAATTTGTTTTCCGTGATATTGCCGAGCTGCAAGAGGGTTCGTTTACGTTCAAGTTCGTCTACTTTATGGCATGACAAAGACGAATGAATTATGTTTGTTTAAATCTGAAACGTAATACCACACACGACCTTTGGTCAAATTAAATTAATTGATTCTTATCACACGACCTGTTCAAATTAAATTGATTGATTCTGTTTTTGTATTGTACATTGCATGGTAGTTGTTCTTGTGCATAATATATTTAGGATTAAAACTAAAATGACAGAAGGTCAGTTGCATGCTCGTCTCCATCTATGTACTTGTGTTTAACAAAAGTATTGGAACAGGTCAAAAGCACCGGTACGCACCAATAAAGTCTATGGGAAGCCGTTTAGTCATTGTAATGACGGTGTCTTCTTGTAACAGTGAGCTTAATGCTCATCTTTACAGTGCTGTCACTGGAATTACCACGCCTGTATCAGACTATAAAGACTCATAGCACTACCCTTTACAGTAAAATATAAAAGTTAAATATTTTTCACCCATAATACTACTCCAGAGGAGTCAGTATTTTATTGATTTCATTGAATCAAATGTTTAACATTATAGGTTATTCAGAGTCTCTAGCAGAGAGGAAATGGTCACCAATAATATAAATCAGATGCATCAATGTATTGATCACACGATAAAAAGTATAACATTAAATCGCTTGCACCGGTACCTTTTTAAATGAATGCATCTGGAAAAAACAGTTTGTATCGAAAATATACCGGTGTAGCTGTATTATGTATTTGGTGCAGCAATATATCTTTTTATACAATCATGTGCCCTTGTAAAACCGTAGCTATGTACTGGTATTGTTTTACCGGTGCAATGTTTTTACAGTAGTCAAATTCATTACTCCCCGACATAAGTATATAGCAACATAACATTCTTAATTTTGATAAGAATTCAAAACTATAAAAAAGCAAATATGAGTCCCCTTACCTACTGGAAAGCCAAATTAACAGAACTCAACTAATATTGCAACCTCTCTTTAATATTTGAACCGCGTTCAAATCCTTTATACTGTGGTTCAAATAATTTGTACTACGTTAAAATCATTAGTATTGAGGTTTAAATCACCTGTACCGCAGTTGAAATTGACCAATTGGACTGGGGTCTAAATAATTTGAACCTTGGTACAAATTATTTGAATCGTGGTACAAATCAGCGATATGCCTTAGGGACGACCATTTTGATTTCTGGGGGCCTGAATAAAAAACAAATCATTTCTTTAAAGCCGGGATTTTCATTTGGCCTAATACACTGGCCAGATTATCATGATTTTTCGTCAACTTGAAAGCCAGATATATATTTTAAAGTTTACTATTCGTAGAATAGGAGAGCTGTTGTAGGTCTACTCGACGTCTGCGTCGAGGTTCGTTTTCAATTGTTGGCAAAGTCCAGTTATTTCAGCAACTACTGGTCAG